>WYDI02141187.1:0-133586 GCA_009867235.2 Psittacus erithacus | reverse complement strand
AAAAAGAAAGTCAAAGCTCCTCAAAAAGGAAAGTTTAGACCAGATTTTCAAGGCAACTCTGCAGTTTGTTTTCAGCTTCTGAACATCCCAATTGAGACCAACTGTTTCAAAAAAAGAAGTTTCCATGGAACATGAATTTAGATCCAACATTTGCTAGCTATAGCAGCTTTACAATTCTTTCCCACAGCATGTTTACTTCTATGGAAAATTTGGTTGCAATGTTGTTACATGCCAAGCATTCCGGTGAATGGGAGCTATGGTATTTCCAAATGGTGATAGTCTGCTTTGAGCCAAATACAAAGTACTTGCCCGGTTCAGAGGACACTGTAGTGGAGATGTAAAGAGAGAGTCCAATACCGGTAAATGGGATTATGTAAGTAGCTAGCCAAATTAATGACAGGGGATGCAGTCTTCCACTTAGTATGAATCAGGTATAATGGGCACTGCGGATCCAATCTAATTAATTACTGATTTGGCACTAAATAAGAAGAGGATTTTTCTCTTACCTCAGGCTTATTTTTGCCAGACTAGGCAAGATTTTTCTCTATAAAGAAAAAACAAAACCAGAATTCTCATTGCTTGATTAGGCAAAAAGTATGCAAAAGTGACTCTGAGCTTTTTCTTAGATTGTCACGTGGATGATGAAAAAGGTTGGAGCAAATAATCCAGTTCAAGAGAGTTCTGTATTTGTTCTGCATTTACACAATGGTAGTTTTCTGCAGCATATTTAATTTTCAATATGTACACCATATTTTGGAGAATCCTTCACTATTCTTGCTAGGCAAAAGATCAATTCTTTTTTTTTTACATTTTTAGCAATTTTAAGTTATATTTGTTTATCTGTATGTTTGCAATGAATGTATTGTTTTAATGAATTACAATGTTGATTTCAATTGAAATTCAGTGATATAAATGCATGAAAATAGATTGAAGGATTAAACTAACTTTATTGTAAAAAAAAAAAATTAAGCAAACAGCACAGGCACTTGAAGGACTTCAAATTTGAGAAACAAGTAAAAGTTTTATTGCAAGGAGTTCAGAATTTGACTATTTATGACTATGTGTTCATATACATATATATGACTATGTTTAACAAAAACAGCTCAGATTTTTCATAATGACTATATGATATTGGAAGAATGCAGTAAAATGTACGTATCACATTATTTTAGTGATATCAGGAATGATTTTCATTGTAGGATACACAAATAAGAGACCAAATTTCAACAACTTTCTCAAATCATCTTTTTATCAACAGTTGAGAGTGGAATAAGCAATCAAAATGAACCTGAAACGCATTTGTTACATTTCTTCTGCCAGCTCTGAACTGGATGTAGTTTGTGTGTGTTCAGGCCATAAATCTTTGAAAAGAATATTCTATAGAGATTGCAGATTGAATTCAGAGTAATTCTTTGTATTCAGACCAGTTATAGTTACTGGCCTTTTCTTGGAATATGTCATTCTCTCTAGAATAATGCTTTTTTGGGGAAATTAAGAGATATTCAGATCTCATTTGCTTCAAGCTTATAGAAGAGGTGTGAAATAACTCCAGAAATACTGAGATGATTACATAGCTAACAATTACACCAAAAGAAATGCAGCTCAGTGAAACCCTTCTCATTCACTGTGGTTTTTCTTGTATCTGCACCACAGTTTCTGTAAGACAGAGTTCAGCTTGAAGCGCTGAGCTGGTTTCACTGTCAGTCAGTGCATTTTTGTAGAGGGTTTCTTTGGTTTGGTTGGTTGTTTATTTTGTCTTGCAGAGTTTTTTGATTGCCTGTTTCTGACAATGAGGAAGGGAAAACTGGTGTCTTTATGTCGTTATTTTATTTACTAGGAAAGATAAATGTACGCTATCTAGGAAAGATAAATGTTAGCTCTCCATTGTTGTATCTAAAGGTTTCATTTAGGAAAGGTTTCATTTAGGAAAGTTGTTAGGCAGTGTTTGAAGAATGCCTGTGAAGAAGTCTTTCCTTGATCTTTTCATTCATACGGAAAACTGAAAGGACAATATTTCGCTTCCTACCTCATAAGTCACTTATTTCATTCAAAAAGGAATATTCAGTATTGCAATTACAGTGGATATTCTAGCCTGAAAGTCTTTTGCATTGGGTTTCACACACCTGAGTTGTATCAGAGGAAAGCTCAGAGGGAGAAATCAAGCAGGTGTCTCCAGTTAAGCATTAGTTCCTCCTTAGTTAGAATTGGGAGGGTATTAGGCTCTTTAAAAAACAAGCCAAAAAAATTTCACTTAGTCTGGAGCATTCAGAAGAAACAGTAGAGAAGGAAACAGAACGAAAAACAAGCAAGCAAAAACAAAGCAAAGCTGTAGGTGATTTTGTATTAAGAAGAAAAAATGCCATAGAGGAGAAAGTCTTACTTAACAAAAGCTGTATGCGGTCAAATTGCCTTCCTGGAAGTCACTTCATCTGCTGGAGAGGTAAGAGAGCTTAAGTAAAGGTTTTTTGAGAATTTTTGGTACTGGTTATTAATTGTTTTTTTTTTTTCCCCTGCTTTCTGTTTAGAAGTAGTGTTCTGAGCATCTTGCTTACATCAAACTGTAGGTTGGTGCCAGCTGCGTGTGAGCATAGAGCTGAAGCTGTGAAAGTAGTTGTGTTCTAGGGAAGATCTGTCTTGGGTGTTTTTTGGTTTGGGATAGGAAAAAGAATGTAGGTTAGCTAAAATGTTTGGCCTAAGATTTAAATAAAGTGGTAGATGGTTAATGGGAGAGGGTTCCCGAGTACCGCGCACTTACTACCCTTCCTGGCATTATAAGTGTGTAAGAAACTGAGTGTTTTGTTCATTTTGCTCTGAGGAAAAAAAAATCTTAAAAGATTAGGCCCCACAGTTGCAATTCAGTTGTATTGTTCATTAAAGTGCAAAGCCCAGAGCTTTGCTTTCAGAAGTCCTCAATAATCGTGATACTGTGATATCTGTTCCAGCAGTAGCTACATGTGATTTGTACTGGTTTTTATAAATATGATGTTTTTGCTGGTGTAGATGCTAAGTATCTTTACCAGACATTTGATCTGTGGGAATTAGGCTTGGTTTGGTTTTCATGGTTGATTTTTATTGGTCTTGTATGAATTTACGACGTCTTAGTAGTAGTTCAGAGAGAAGCTTGTTATTGTTTTACTGCTGAAGAATATATCCTCATCTGCAGTTTATCAGTGCAACGACTGTTTATTTGCAGTTTTTAAGTAAAATTTATACTATTTTTATGTTGTGCTTGAATGAGAACTATAGTACAGACTTAAGGAGATACCCTGAGAAAATAACACAGTCCAGACTATTAAAAAAAAAACCCCAACACATAAAACCAACAAAACAGCACCCCCCCAAAAAAAACCAAAACCAACCACCAACCAAACAAAAGCCCCCCAAAAAACAAGCAAACAAAACCCCAAACATTTGTTTGCATTTTTTTGGTGATCCAGCAGAAAATCTGGACCTCAAAACTGTTTCTCTTGCACCAGGCTTTAAGGGTAAGCTTTTACAAACCCCTGCTTTTCAAGGGATTCATTCCACCATCCCCCTCATTTTCCCTAGTGTAATTGTTGTTGCCAGCTGCAGCTGATCAGTGTTTTCACAGATTCTTGAACCAGCTGTACTTGATATGCATCCCCTGAGCTGTACCAGAGTTCAGCATTCTGTAGGATGAGTACAAGCACATAGCATGTTTTGGTCTCTACTACATGGAGCCAGTGCTGTGTACTTTCTCCCAGTAAATTGCGGTCTGCATTAGCAACTTGGTGCGCAAGTTTTCATGCAACAGGGAGAGACAGGACGGTGAGACATCCAACAAAACATCAGTAAGATTCAAAACCTTCCTTCACAGAATTTTTGCAGCTCAGGTCTCAACACTGTACTAAGAGTGCTGTCACCCTTACTATCCTATTTTGTTCAAATAACTTTCATTTCAGTAAAGTTTAATTCTAATTTTTTCTTAAACAATTGTACATTGCTTCTGCACATCTCCTGCTTCCATAGATAATACTTGTCAAGCTAGCTTGCTTTGAACTCTGCTGACTTCTCTTTCATAGCATGCCATCTGTTATTGAAGATACTCTTCAGTCTTTGCTAGCAGTTATCTTGGTGAGTTAGCAGCAGAGGCTGTAAATTATCTCATGGTCAGAACAGTGGTTCGTTTCTGAGGAAGAAAACACAATTGTTTGCTGAATAGCAAGAGATCCTGCAGAGCAGAATTCTTAGTTAACTAATTTGTTATCCTTGAGCATTGTGCCTTCAGGTGTCTAAACTAGTTATCTTATTTCTGTATTTTGTGTCTTGTGTGCTATACAGGAACTGAAATTTTTTAGTACAGAGCACAGAATCCTACTATTGGAAAAAACAAAAGAGTTCTGAACATGAGCTGTCAAAGTTTCTGTGTCTTTACTGGAGTTTAGGCTAGGTCAATCTGCACTAGATGTGAAAAACACTACCTTATCACTGAAAAGTGCTCTGTAGAAGAATGTGTGTTAATGTGCGTCTGTTGTCAAGGTTGTACAGCAGCTTTATTCTTCTCAGTTCTGTAGTTTCTAAACCATGGCTGAAGGTGGCCAGAGCATGCTGTGTATCAATAAGCTTTGCTTGTAACCTGTTAAGTGATGTCTTCCCATTTGGTAGGATTATGGAATTACTGAAATGATAATTTATCTGAAACAGCCTTCCCTCAGCAGGGCTGAGGGAAGCACTTTGACTGAAACACTGCTTCTTAAAAGGGGTCACTGTGTGTAAGAATGTTTTTGCACTAAGTGTAACTGACAGGAGATGGTGAGATTTAATTGACTTTAAACACTTGGCTACAAGAAATAAAAAAGCTCTGCATATCAGACTTCCCCTTGGCCTCCCTTCTCCCTTCACCCCCCCTTTTTTAAATAACAATTAGAAATCAGATATTTGGGGATTGTGGAGTCAAAATGTCACCCTGCAGGAAACTGTTTTTCTGCTTTATACCCAGAAACAAATCCAACTTTCTTTTGAAACTTAGTGTAACTGGAAAAAAATAGCACCTTAAAGGTTTTCATTCTCTCTGCCATTGCTTGAGATTGCTTAAAATAGTTCTTAAATTTAGAACATGCAAATATATACACGTGTATTTAAAATATTCAGAATAAATCTGCTTTTTTTGTTGTTTTTACTTTTTCTATCAAAGGAAATTAGGGTAGTAGCAGAACGGTATTTTAATAATTGATAGGCAGACTCCATCAATTGTGGTGCTGGATTGCTAATTTGGAATGTCTTCCTTATTTGTATGCAACAGCCATTACTCTGTGAGCAGAATATCTGAGAGTTCAGTGAGGTACTCCGCTGCTGCTCTGAGGAAAAGTTGGAATGGTAGTGTTGCCTGTTCAGCAGCTTCTTTCAAATAGTTCAGAATGATGTGAAGATCAGAAGCTACCATGAAATTATTACTTTGTCCTTTGTTTTTTACATCCAACATGTATCTATGTTTTATCTACTTTGTCATAAAATAAGATTTTATTTCTTTCCTACCTCTCCCTTCTACTATGCTTCAGAAGCCACTGGGGTGATGCAAGACAGTAAGCAGGAATCTAACTTACTGCTTCAAACAAATCATCTAAAATATCACAGAAATCTTAACTGTTTACTTCATGTGCCCATGCTAAAAGATGGTAACTTGGAATTTTTTAGCTCTTAGCCTGCTTGAAAATCTTGGCAATTTTTTAAAGAAAGGGCTGAGAAAATTCCACATAGTATAAAACTTAGTCCTGGCCTCTTTCCTGTCAAGAATGCAACACTTCATTGAAAAACGTTTCCCAGGCAGTTTGAGTGGTTCTTTCTTCTTAAAAGGGCATAAAGGTGGTGGAGGCAGAGGAATCTCTGGTTTGGGTTTTCTTTGCTGTTATGGGCTTTTAGTTTTTTGTTTGGTTTTTGTTGGGGGCTTTTGTGGTTTTCTTGGTTATGGGTTTTTGGGGGGTTTGTTGTTGGTATTTTGGGATTTTTTTGAGGAAAGGGATTTAAATGTATTGGAAAGATGTTATAATCCAGTATCATGGGGCTGAATCTGCAAAATTTGGAAGGAGAAACATCATAGACTCCTAGTGTTACTCTTGGAGTTAGCTGTAATTCCTACTTCTTCATGCCATGATTACTTTCATGATCTCCCTTGCATAAAAAATGTTTGCTGAAGTGTTGTTATTTTCTCCTTTCTGGTTGATCATCTGACTGCTGTTCTCATATTTCTGGTTTTATGGTCAAAAGTTTCTTCAACCAAGGAAATTACTTTTGCTACGTAACATTTCAAACTTCACTGGACAGGGACCTGCGAATCTCCTGTTTGTGGTCTGGTTTGTAACACCTTTGCCCCTTGCTAGTATTGCTCAGTAATTCTGCACATGCTTTTAAAATCTAGTCCAAGGACGGTAAGATCAGAGGGGAAAAAATACAGTCTTACCCTTAGCAGTGTGAAAGGGAACTGCAATACAGATGTCAGAAGCAAAACAATATAAGGGGACCTGGATAACATTTACAAGAGGGATCTTCTCAAGTTCTGCCATGCTGTGAACAGACTAACATTTACATCAGTTTCTTCCTAAACAAAATTGGGCGATTTTGTTTTTCTATCTTGATGCATTCCTACAACATTACTTATAATTAATATTGCCAGATAATGGGGGTTGTTGATTCAGAATATTGTTCTCTTTCCTTCTAGACATTTTTGTTTGATTCATTAATTTATAATTATTTCCTATTATGCTCCAAAGTCTTGCATGAAACACAGACTAAAATTGTTTATTCAGTCACTTGCAAGGCATTGTTTTTCACTAGGAGCTGGAGTTTTCTCTATGGTTACAGTAACTACCCAAATGTGAATTCAAGTGAATTAATATTCTTATAAAGTCAAGGTCTGGTTAGAGTATAAAATAAAAATTCATATCAATATTATGCCTGTCATATGGTGGTGTATTCTACTTATAGAATACCTAAGTAAATATTTCACAGCCTTCTGTATTTTGCCAAATACACTTAGCATGTCACTGTCTCTGATACACTCTTGTCTAGGCAGTAGCAGCTGGAAAAAAAAATGAGGGAAAGAAATTTGTGCTGTAGATATTGTTGATCACAGTGCATAAAGTTGAACTGCAAAGCTGTGAAGAATTTAAGATACTCAAGTGCTTTAAGGTCAGGTTGGACAGGTTGTTGAAACACCTGGTCTAGTGGAAGGTGTCCCTGCAAATAATAGGGGGTTGGAACTAGGTGATCGTTAAGGTCCTTTCCAGCCCAAACAGTTCTTTGATTCTCTTATATTCTTGTAGAACTGAAGTGCTTTAAAACGTAGTTTGGTATTTAGAGCTGAAATATTTCTATTGTTGCACATCCTGAACTAAAAGGTAGAGATAAGAATTGCAGCAAGAGCCATCCTAGCATAAAATCAGGACATTTAAAACACTTTACCTCTCCTATGGGCATATAGAATGAAGTTATGTGATGTATCTTTCTGCTTATGTGTCACTCTTCCTAGATTATCTTCTGTAAATTAATATATAAATCAGATCACTGAAAAAGAAAATGATATTTTCTTCTAATAGACAGATCTTTTGAAACAATACTATGAGACAAATGGTTCACTTGACAATTTCTACTCAGAACTTGAATGGCAGGCTATTATGGCTCCAGGCTTAATATGTTACCTAGGATATATGAGACACTGTGTGCTATATTTAGCTGTAGTTAAATTACTGGTCCAGCAGGGTTTTTTGGTGATGCTTTATCTCAGTTTGTCTTAATATTAAAACAATAAATATTTTCCCTGAAGATAAAAGATATTTACATTATATATGTACTCATGTCAACAACATAAATGTTTTGTGGTCTACTCATATTTTTCTTCAGAACAAGAAAATACTTTCATGGGTATCTGAACAACAGTTTAAATAAAATGAAACATGTTTAGTTTACTACACAGCTTTATTCACCATGACAACTAATATATTTCTATTCTATTGAACCAGACCTTTTCTAGCCCCTATTCATAGTATTGTTCAAAAATGAATTTGTGTTTTTATATATACTTTTTTTTTTTTGAAATAGCATTTAGGAACAAAACACGCTCCTTTTTGAGCAGGCATCCAGATATGTGAACCCAAAATAGGACACATTTATGGCAAGCTTTACCGGATGCTTATCTGATGAAATGGAAGGTTAAAATTCAAAGATGTAAAATGTTAAATGTTAAGTTCAAAGATGGTAAGCTTAGCAGTTGATCTGTAGAGATCTGAAAAGTAAACTGTCAAATTCAACGCCCATTGTGGGTCTTGGCATTTAATTAACTTCAATGGCTCCTGTCAGGTAGTAGAGAAAAGCTGGCTCTTCAAAGGTGAGCATTTTATTGCTCAGTGTAAATGCAATAAGACTTGAAGCGCAACACTGCATGCCGACGTGATTTTTTTTTTGGGTTACAGTGGCACAGATTCCAGTTATGTACCAGTAACACACAGTAATACAAAATAAGGACACCACCATGTAAGCCATTGTGTGACATACATCATCTACAAATAATCTCTGCTTAAAGTATTGTAATGGCAGTAATAAATGCGTTTTTTAAAAAAAACACCAATTTAAAAATAAAAGTGTAAAGGTATGGATGTGAACTGATATTTTGGGATATGTTTTTCTCCTGACCTTTTTCCTTAATCTAGGCTGTTTCAGTTAAAATGCCCCATGGATGGCAGCAGTGTATTAATAAGATGGCAAATGAAGGCCAAGTCTGCTTCAGGAAAATATGCAGCCAAACTAAAATGTCATGATCTGCATCAGAAATATAATACTGCACCATTTGAATTGTGGAGATTTTTATCTATATGTGGGGTTGTTCAAAAGGTTTGTCACTCCAGTAGTGGTTTGTTTTTACACTGCATGTGTATGCCTTCTTGCATTGCATTTTTAAACCAGTAAGAAATTAATTTTGTAATTCAATAATTATTGTTAAATAAGTGTTCCCAAAAGAGTTACAGTCATGAAGCTTCCTTGAGAAACCAAGTACCCACCAAAGACACCAAAGTACTTATTCTGCACAATGCTAGTGATGAATAGTCTGAGTGAGTTTTTGCAAGAACTAATTACATCCGTAGTGAAGCCAGCTTCTACTCCCCTGACTGAATCTAAAACAGCAGGGTTTTGGTTCTGGTTTCCTCTCCCTTTCCACCATCCCTCTCTTCCCCACTTCAGCAGCCAATCTCTTCTCACTGCATATAATCTAATAATCAGATAAGTGAAGTTAACATAAATAATCACTTTTCTTATTGCTCCAGCCAGTTTAGTAAAGATTGACTGATGTCCCTATGCACCATTGTGATTGCTTTATGGAAAAGACATGTAGTGCTGAACATTGGCCCCTAAAGAGATTTTCTGAATTATATTTTTAAAGCAAATATTCTCTCTGTTATTTGGAAAAATAGAAGCTTTATATCTTTAGGCCTGTGAAGGTGGCATGAAAGAAGAGTTCCAGGTAATAATTAAACTAATTTAGATAGCATGCAATTCACGTAAGAAAATGAAAGAAAAACACTGTGATTTTCTTTTTTTCAAAGACCTGATTAACAATCTCTTCAAATCATATATAAAAATTCCTAACAATGTTATTTTTGAAATTAAATCAGTCTGTTACAGATACTTAGGATTTCTTAATAGATAGGGCTTTAATATTTTGGAAAATTCTTCGTAGGGGAATTGATCACTCCTGATGTATGTTTTCAGTATTCGGTGATATTTGATAGGTAGGCTTTAATAAAGAAAAAATAATTCTTTCAGCGAAATTACAAATTATGGTGGTTGTCTTGGGCTGGTGTTTTTTCAGAGGTTACCATATAAGTCAGTTACTCAGGGTTCTCTGTAGGTTATCCTCATTCTTTACAAGAAAATCAGAGGCCTTCTGTTCTTCGCACTTCCAAATATTGCATAACAAAGTTACTCTTGTAAATCTTTTGTCTGATCATTTGCTTGTCTGTTTCTGCTGTTTGACTGCATAATCTATTAATAGAAAAAAAAATGTTTTTTCTTCCTGGAAAAAGCAGGATAGTTCTTGTTACGCATCTGAGCAGACTGCACCGGGGCAGCCAATTAGGGAAGCAAACAGTCAACAGTGGGTGGTTGCTGTGATAAATCACAATTATCCAGTTTGTCTTCGAACCAGGTGAGACATGAAGAATTGATGCCAAGTTCATCCTGATCAAACCTAAAAGCAAAACTGCTTTTGTTCAAAAGCGACTAGGGAAATGTTGGTACATCTTCTCCTCTTCCTGAAATTCCATGTGGTTGTAAAGAGGGGAATTTTTTAATAATTCACTGAATTGTGTGTGACTGCTTCTACGTGTATGGGTAAAATATGAAGTTGGCAGAAAAATGTTCCAGCAAAATGCTGTTGGATCTTGATTGCTCATATTAGATTTAGTGGAGTCATTAATTCAGTATTATTATGAAATAAAATACATTACCACGTAGTCACCACATTATTAGTGTAAAATTACTCTACTGGAATAAATAAATACCTTCACAGGATCCCGTGTTAACCTTATCCTGTTATCCACTGGTAGCTGTGCAATTAACTTGTCTTGACTATGCATTGAGCAGGCCAAAATATTAAATTCAATAGTAAGTTCATAATGCACCAATTTAACATCTACTATTGCCTCTTTCAACTTGCTAAACACCTGCAAAATGTCTGAAATATCTGAGTATGTGGGCCCTTAACTGGATTATTTTAATCACTGGGTTCTGTCAGAATTATCGTTTAGATAATTCTTGAATTAAAGATTCTACTTCTCTAAGCTAAAAATATTTTCACTTTCATAATGGCGTAGTTTTCTTCCTGTTGTGGGTAGAAATGTAGAATTTTATGTCTGTTTTTTGGGGGGAAAAGGGTATGCAGGAGCTGTCTGTATTTTGGAAGTGGATCTTCCGCATTTGATGTGCATGGGCAATTGGGAGTTTGATTGCAAATAGGGCGTTAGAGTCCTTTGAGGACACCTTTTGTGCAATGAGATTTTGATCTGAGGTTACCTGTCTTTGAAACAAAAAAACTGTGGAGTTCCCATTTTCAACTACTTAATGGGAACTTATGGAAGAGGAAAGAAAAGATTCTTGTCCTTTCACTCTACACTTGCAAAAAGAGGCGAGGGGGACACATTCCAACATCTGAAATTCTGGTTACATATTGGGGAGAAAGTAATTAATTGTGATAGTAGATAGGAACTGAAAGCAAGTGGCAAAAAAGAGATGGTGGAATCTCCATCCTTGAGTATATTCAGAACTTCAGTGGATGTGACATGACATAGGAGGAATTTTTTATGCAGTGCCTTGCTTTTAAGAGAAGGTTGGACCAGAGGATGTCCAGGACCCCCATCCAAACTTGACTGATGAATTATTGCTGTCTTTAGGATCGTATATGTTAGGGAAACGTTTGTGACTGTGAAGTGGTCCTAGGAGTGCTTCCTTCCCAAATAATTTAACAAGCAAAACAACTGGGAACAAGATACATTTCTATTGGAGCCTGTTGTACTTTAGTCAGTTAGTATGATTTTAGTACATATGTATCCTCAGGTGAATCTCTTCTGTAATATGATTTTTTTATGCAATGGAGTTGAACAGTCTTAGAATTTCTTGATACTTAGTTCCTATTGCTTCTCTTGGGAAGTAACATATTTTCCTGTCAGTAAGCTTTTCTCCATATATAGCCTGCATTTTCTTTGTCATAATGTAATGCTGCTGTTTCTAGCTATGCATTGTGTGCCACACTAAGTAATCCATTCCCACTTGGAAGTTAATAGCCTAAAGATATGTTATGCCTGATATATTATTCATTCTTAGTCATCGCTTACCCAAACAAGCTGCTTGTGTTGTTTTATTTATTTTTAACCTCCTTTAATCCTCTCAAAACAAAAGAACTTGGGTGTTTTTCCAGCTTTATCTGCTTTTTCCTCTGAATTCCCTTTAGTTTTTCCATGTCTGTCTTATCATATACTGCCCAAGACTTCTACAGTTATTTAAGATAATACTCTTTGATTTATGATAAGTAGTTTGAAATTATCTCTTCCCCTTTTTTTGGAGGCATATTACATTGCAAGCAGATGCCGAATTTTCTGTCTGCCATTACCTGTAGACTTTCATCTTGCAATATGACTGCTTTTACTGAACATAAACACTGAAAATTATTTCCTTCTCAGGGATATTAACTTGCCTTTTTCCATGATGACTCTTATTTATATACTTCTTTTCAAGAGCTCTCACTGGAGCTCCATACTAAAGTATACAAACTAGATTTTTTTTTTCTTCAGAATGTTTTTCCTTCTTTAAAAATACATGAAGTTTGAGGTGAAAGCTGAGTTTTTATTTTAACTTTACCTGCAGAAAACTGAAGATGTGATTGAATGATTTAGAAGCCAGCGCAGTATTTTGGTTTGGTATTTTACGGGTCATCTAAAAGTTATTTTTTTTTCCTAAAATTAGACGTCTTTTTCCTTCCAGATACTACAGATTTCCCTTCCAGAAGGTTTCAGAAGATGCTGTTCCTGGCCCCATAAGTTTGTTTTGATCAGTGAAGTTTGCTTTGTGATAGCAAATAACAAGGACGATTAGTTTTTTCAGAATCTTTCCATGAGAGCTGCAAAGACAGCACTGGTAAACAAAATGAGATAGAAAAAGCAGAAGTATATTTGGCTTTAAACAATTCATATTCCTTTACACTGTATATGAAAACAGTAATGATTCTAAAAATGTCATAAGAGACCTTAATTCTGAAAGACAGTAGCTCTAGCTGGCAAAGCGCTGGAGCACTGTAAAGCATTTTGTACTTTAAAGCTATTTCCACCTTATATGTGTTTCAGCAGTTTTATTCTTACTCATGTTAGGAAGAATTAGGTTCATCTGGCTATTCAAAAAACATTTTGTGTTAGCAGTCTACATAAAGCAATCCAGAAATACTGAAAGGATTATTTTTGTGTTGGGTATGATCAGTTAAGTATATTACAACAACCAGTAAAAACTAATCATTAAATCTACATCTTTCCAAGCTGTGTGATTAAAGCTAGGTGCTTACCTTCATTCTTTTAAGGCTTTTTTCCAGGAGTTTCTTTGCTAATTGTTCATCATTATATGTGATAAATGACAAAATTTGCATGATCTCCAGTCAGTAAGCACTATTATTTTAAGTTCACAGAAAGTCACAGATCTTTAGGTAATGAGGTAAAACCTTAGGAAGTTTCTCATTCGGACAAATTGTTCTAGAACTGGACCTCTAAAGGAGATAATGTTGTGAAAGGCTTCTTATGTTTATATATGATAATCCAACATCTAAATTATCAGATTCCTTCTGCCTGATGATAGCAATCTTACCAGAGCCTATCTGATTGTCTTGAATACCAAGCCTGATAACAGTAATTACTTATGATACAAAAATCATTGGATGGCCATGCTGCATGCTAATAGGCTTTTTCTAGTCTTTTTCTCTAAGCATATAAATAGGCTTGTCCATTTCAGAGCATGAGGAAATTTTTAGCATTCCAGAAAACTGTGTGTTGGTTTGATATCTTGTATTCATCATATGAGTAAAACTTTCCTTTTTCATAGAGTCTCACTGCAAACACCCTTGTTATATTTATTGAACCAAGACGAAACCTTTGAAATATTGAAAAGGAAAAACTTGTGTGCTGGGAAAGAAAACTATTCCGTTCTTTGAAATCTCTTTATACATGTGTATTCTACCTCTCGGAATTCATTAATCCTAATTCTGGATTTGAATAATTTACTGTTATACTACCTTAAAGAAATAGAAACAATAAAGTGTATAAGTACATCAATGTGGGAAGAGTTGTAACTTACATCAGCATGGTTTTAAAAGTTTTGGTTAATTCTTATTAGTGTTAACCTGTAAATTCATATCTCCTTATCTAGAATTTCATTTTTCATTGTGAAATTCCTTGTGCAGGGTCATATTAATGCAAGCAGGTGTAAACTGTTTTCACTTTTCTTCAGTATCTCCACAAAAGGAGGGGGTGGAAAATTAGATTTTTGTGCCTGCGTTTTTTATAAAATATTACTATTGTGAGGAAGATGAATGGGACAAAGATTATTCATTATTCCTTCCACTAATTTCATTGAGTGTCATTTAGCAGTCAGAATCCCAAAACAATGTGTTGTTTGGGGTTTTTTAATGCAATGCATGATTCTATTGTAGAACCCATTGCAAATTATATTCTGTCAGACAAAACAGAAATTCAAGAGAGCTTAGGCAAATTCATGCAAGACAAGTTCACCAGTGGCTATAAAATCATGATCTGAATGCACCTTTCATCTTAGGAATTACTGCTGCATCAATGCACAGAGATTATACCAGAGATGAATCGCTCTATTGCCTTGGTTTTTATGCTCTTTACCATCTATTATTGATTCAGGTGGACCCTAGGTGTCACTTTTTTCTGATACTTGTGTTCCTAACAATGTAAGTACAAATTTGTCTAGCTATGTTGTTGCGTTGAAGTGGTATTAATTTTTTAACTTGAAAAAGATTAAGAATAGGAGCAGCTAAGCTATTGAATAGTAAGTAACCCGTTGTTGAAAAAGTGTGAGACTGACTAACAGTGGCTAGTGCGTCATGCAATCTGTGTAAGACTTTAGAGGCATCTTGGGAACTAGACTTTATGAAGTCTGGTGCCCGTACTGGCCAACTAAGTAGAATCAGTGGACACAGAGCAGAGTACAATAGAAAGAGAGAGTCAGCAGAAATTGAACAGTGGGGGGGGAAAAAAAGCTGTTTACATTCTTTGAGTTATCAGCAAGAAAAGGGACTTGGAAGATCCAGCTGAAGTGCTATGTTTTGAGTGTTAACATGTATTCTATGAAGTCCCTCACCAAAGAATCTCTAGCTAGGCTATTAGGAGATCAGAGAAGTCAAGTGGACAAATGGTTGAATAAATAAGGTGAAGCACAGGGTAAAAACTAATGATCAGTTATCTTGGGAGAGAAAGGTCTCGGTTGAGTGCCGTCATGATCTGTGTTAAAGGGCATGACTGAGAATATAAGAAAAAGAAAAAAGAAATTACTGTGACAGAAAAGGAAGAAACATTTCTCAGTAGGAGCAACCATCCTCATATAAAGTAGTAGGTGGTAGACTTAGAACAATATTAATTGCTTTTTCACATAATATTGAGTTAAGAAATTTCTGCTATACTGATCTATATAGCATATACATGTAGGGAGGGGAAAAATACTAATCTATTCTTCTCACTTTAGAAGGAGGAAACATCCCTTAAAACTCCTTGCATTCAGAGGATTACGTCTGCCATCATAACCTTTCAAAGCCTATACTATGGATCAGATATATATCTATTTTTAGCGCGGCAAGGATATCAGAATAGTTTATCTTTGGAAATGATCTTAATTACCTTTCATAGGCCAGTCCTGCTTGATTCTTGATCATTTGCACTTTGTTTTCATTCTTGTGAGCTCTAAATTATGTTCTTTAAAGTCATTTTTTGTCTATCTTTTAGGTTCTCTGAGGTTTTCTTATCTGAGCTTGGATCTTTTAAAACTCTTCTTTTACAAAATTTTAATTTCTATGGATGCAAATATTGTGTTTACATCATCACATAAAATTTCCAGTTCCTTCTTCATTAAGAAGGAAGACAAGATCCCTTTTTGGGAGAGATTCGTTTCTTTGTAAGAATGCTTTCCAAGTTCACATGGTCTCAAGTTTAACAATAATGTATTTAAACTTTCTGTTGTAGCCAATTCTAACTTAAGTATGGGAAAGCCAGAGACAGGTGTCATGTGTACCGATGTCATATGTACTCATCAGTTTTATGTTAATCACATCTTCTGTCTGATTTCAGGACTTTATCATCCTGGAGCATTTTTACTTTAAGTTCACTGTTGTCAGCCTTCCTATTTGCTTGCTGTTTCATATATTGTTTACCATAATAAATACAGAGAAAACAGCAGAATATACATTAAGAAATCGGCAGTCTTTGCTAACTAATGGGCAACTCCTGTGTGCCTAAACTTTTAATAATACCCTGCTCAAACAGAAGTTCATTTTCAGGCTTGATTGAGTAAATCATTATTCTAAGAAGGTTTCTTACTATTCAATTGAAAATATATTTCAGCTTGTCAGTGACCATATTTGCCTGGCTTTTTCATTGTGAAAATATATACTTTCTGTATACAAGCCTATTTTTAAGGAATCTGAGGCTATCCAAAGGAAAGCTGTTGAGCTTGTTACAAATACATAGGCTAATTGAAGCCAATTATTCAAAGCCACCCCTTTATTTCTGTGGTTATACAGTAACCTAAGAAGTACAATTAAAATTTCTAATAATTGAAATTGCTCGTAACCCATATACTTTGATATGTTGTATTGTTATAGCCTGGCCCTTAGAAGAATCAGACTTCTAAATGTCTTAAGAGTTTGATTTAATTTTAAAGATTTTTTTTTTTTACTGGACCTGTAGTGAGAAGAAAAATTTATTGTTTGACATGGTTAATTATTAACATCACATTCATGTTTGGAACCTAAGTAGTTATTTATTGTCTCCTGATTTTAAGTAATCAACTACATTAACAGTTTAAAAATATTTTGGTTTACTCTGGCTATCTGATTGCTACTGTAATAATGAGGAAATACGTGGGGTTTGCTTGGCTGTTTTTTAAACCTTGGCATATTTACTCAAAGAGAGAGGAGACATGTTTCTCTTTTCTCTCCTAGCATAATATATTGTAAAAGTATATCTGAAAACAGTCATGTTCTTAAGTATAAAAAAATTACATAACTAAACTACTTAGATGAGCTCTTTCCCAGCTGCAAAATGTCCAAGTGATTTAAGCAAGTTCCCATATCCTTTAGTGGATGATGTCCTTTTACTGTGATAGGAGAATGCAGCCATGTAAAGCTACTGTAAGTGCACACAGTGCCTCAGAACATTAGAAAACCAATCTAATTTTCCTTATTCCAACCTGTTTAACTTGACCCCTTTCCTGTGGGTGCAAAATGAGAAGACTCAGCAGATAGCATTGACCGGTGTTTATTATACAATACTTTGAAGCAAAATATTCACTGAAAATTTGCAGTGGCTACTCCTTTAAAATGTTTGGCTGTACTGTAAAATACGAAGTTTCAGGAAAGCAGTATAATGAAATGGAAAATATGAGATTCAAAGACAGTAAATTACGTCTGGAAATTGCTGATATAACAGATAAATTGCCATAAGGGTTTTAAACTTCGAGAAAATTGTGCATAAGGAAGTAATTTGCTCTCTACTAAAACTTTTTACCCTGTCTTGACAGAATTGCAATGAACTTGCAGAATGTGAATCAAGGTAGAACTATTTGCACTTTGTTGGTAAAATAAGTTCTTGGTATAAAAACAGTGCAAGCCGTCAAGTGGCAAATGCTGCCATTTGTCTCCTTAGCACCTGCCTAATAATCCATGACAAATATCAGAGCTGATTGATAACTGTACAGTGATATAATCCAGTGTCATGGCACCAACTTTACACCAAGGGCTTCACTGATGTTTTTTAACCACTTTGCTGTTGAAGGCTAACACTGAAAGGGCTTTCCTGTCAAATAAATTAGTCTGGATGACAGAAACAATTTAAGAAGCTCTAAATGTGTTGCTTGGCCTATCATGTGGAGGATCTAATTGTGGAATATTCAACATAAATAACATTCTGAAAGGCATCATTGGGATTGTGTCTGATTAAACCTGCCTATAAAGCAAAGGGCTGTGTGACTGGTAGACTGGGGTTTTCTTCATACTATTCTGTCAGGCAACAAGAGATAATCAAATAAGACTTGTCATGATCTCAAGATGCCTCAGATATCGTGTTTGCTACCCCTCTTTTCTAAGTTCCTGACACCTTTTGGAAGCTAACAGAGATAGTATTTAAATAGTTAATTTTAGAAGAGCAGATTTTGCTGAAGGATAGAAACTTTCTATCTTTGATGAAGAGACTAACTTCTGTGAGGATTTAGCACTGCACAGGTAAAGTGTTATGATTCTAGATTACTCTTCTTTAGATTGCGTGTTGAATTAATACTGTGTGGACTATTGAGCAGATCTGAGGAGTTTATCTGACAGATACAGGAGATGATGCGAAAAACGTATTTTGTACTACCAGAAACTCAAAATTCACCTAAAGTTCCCACCTCCATATATAAAAACTGTCATCTTTTAACCCAGTTGTAGCATCATTACATGATTGTGAATTGATTCTGGTGCCCAGATTTGACTTTGTTTATGAACTCTGAGTATCTGTTTTGATAACATCTGCTTAAACTTGCAGTCACAATATAGGAGGAGTTTCTTGTCTGACCAACTTTCCCTTGGAATACTTCCTCTATATGTTAAGGAAATGACTTAATTTTTTTTTTTCTAAAATTCTATTACTTATTTTTCTCCATGAAACACTTGTACTTGTAGCCAGATTGATTGTTAGAGGCTGTAAATTCTCTGAAACCAGTGGAGTTTATACTCATTATATTAGTTTATACACTCATTATATTAGTGTATAAAGTAGAATATGTATGCAACAAGTTAAAAAGCAATAGGATTTTTTCTTCCTTGATACATTGACAAATCTGCCATGATATAGTAAGAAACATCTGTTGACTTTGTTTGCTTGTGGTTCTTCCCTGTAATTGTTTGGTTGAAATTATGGTAGTCATCTCTTCAAAACCTTGAGCATCCTGTTCCACCAGCTCAGGTATTCATCAGACTTTGCCATGATCTGACCAGGCTTACTAAGCCAGCAAAACAAATTGGAGGATTTTCTTATGGGTTAATGAGCTGAATCAGCTCAGTCGAAAAGCATCATGGCCATACAAATGTAAGGTAGAACTGCATGGCAGGGAGCAGATATGGTTTAAAGTGTCAGGGAGAGTAAAGCTTCACTACATATATATATATATGCATAGTGAATTTTATATATGTATAATCTAAGATTTTGGTTTAGGGGAAAGGGTGAGTTTGGGGGTGGGAAGTGAGGTGTTGACAGACTCTGAGGTTTCCTGACTTTTTTAGTTTTGAAACACAGACCAGCAGTTGCATGTACGGAAACATCCTCTTATTCAAGGTATAACCATTAGAAAAACGTTTCTAAAACAAAATTTTGCGTAACTCCTGGCACAAAATTAAATTGCCGGTATCAATCTGAAAAGGACACATTAATTATATAGAGTTGTTAAATTTCTTGCATCATTTTTAGAAGTTAAATATTTTGGTGCTCTTAATACTTCCTATAAACCAGGAGAGCAATGCTGCAGAAATTATGGTGTGCTGTTGGGATGCCATCCTGGTATTTTTGACACTTGAATACCATATGATTTTGGTGGAATAGTCTCTAAAGGGTAAAGGGTTCTGTGTGCAAACATTTCTGTTAATCAATTACTTTTTTTTTTCTTTAGAGAAGAGGGGGAAAATCCCCACATCAAATCCAAAAAATCCCTCAAACCCCACCCAGACATAGGTCTGTTTCTTTCTAGAACTTCAATATGTAAACAGTATTTCTGAGCAGAATGTGAAACAAGCCTTTGTAATGATAAGGTTGTGACAATCCACCATCTCACCAGAAAGTGTACTTTAAAGTTGCGTGTTCTTGAAGACCATACTTACAAGGGGCATGTTTAAATATGCCAAGCAGACAAACCTGACCCTTTCAGCCACAGTGGTTACCTGTTCTCTTGAGATAAGATTGGCAAGTGATTGAATAACAGAGGCCAGAGCAGAAAATCAATTCTGTGCTAATGAGCACACAAGGCTATCGGGCAAGCAAATAGCACACAATTGGTTAGGTTAAGGACAATATTAATCTACTCATGGTGAAAGGAAAAAGTGCTCCTGATCCTGTGAAATGCATTATGAAAGTTGATTTTTTTTTTTTTTTTACTGAAGTATTCTTGTCCTATATATCCAAACCACTTTTGCTCTTGAAAGTTATGGAGTCCCAGAGTTATTCATAAATAACCTTTCTGTCATCTCGCACATCTTGATTGAGCTCCTGCAGTCCCAGTGTATAATCGCTTATTGTGTAGACCAGAATATGTGGATCAGAGATACTGCTGTCAAGCTAGTTCATAAGTTATTAGCTTGGTTGAGAAACATCACTTTTCATTAATGAGCATAGATGAAGGCCTTGTGACCAACTTCATTTAGGCTACAGCTATTTTGGACATAGACTCTTTCCTAGGCAGTGAAAGAGATCTAGATCCTGTAGACTGACATTTGGAAGTTGTGGGATAATTGACAGGTTTATTTGCTTTCATTGTAAACTGCCTCAGAGTGCATGCTTTTATTTGCAATCCCATTTCTTGTACTTCATATCTGTAGTGGCATTCTCTGAAGCTACTATATTACTATATTATGACCACTCAGAGATAAATAGAGTGTAGGACCCTCTGGGTAAACACTGTAGATCAGACACAAAGGAGGAGCAGAAAATGGGGCTCTCCACAAAGGACTGTGATTCTTGACATTTTCTGATGTTTGCAGGTCTTTGGTAGAAAATGGGAGATTAGAACAGTAAAA
The DNA here is from genome assembly GCA_009867235.2 of Psittacus erithacus. Lineage (NCBI taxonomy): Eukaryota > Metazoa > Chordata > Aves > Psittaciformes > Psittacidae > Psittacus > Psittacus erithacus. The sequence continues at coordinate 113,047 of WYDI02141187.1, read as the reverse complement.
GGGATTTGGTGCATAATAATACTTATTGTTTCATTTGTTGTGCTAATCCCCACCCCAAACTTGGCCTGCTTATTTTTTCTTTGGCAATGATCAGTTTCCAAAAATAATCGCAACACCTGTCTCAATTGTTGGCAGTGTATTCATGCACTTTGGCTCACCTGGTTGAGAGACTCATAGCTTCCTTGTAAGCTAAGTAAATCCTATTCTCACTACTCATTAGTTAGAACATCTTTTATCTGTAATAAACACTTACCACTTTGACCAAAGGGGCAATGACTTAAGATCATAGCTTTTCAGTTAGGGTCTCTCCCAGATGCAGTGCCCAATGAGTGCAGTCTGGTGCTGTGCACATATCTAACTCAATAGTGCAGGCTGTTAATCCCAAATGAGTAGCCATTATTATCTTTCATAAACTGGCATAATTTGTCCTTCAAACATATCCTGTTGCTTACTAACTGCAGCTTTTGTTAATATGAGCTTCTGTTTATCACTGACTGCTTCCCTGCCTCATAGCCTCAACCACAATTTCAGGACAGCAAGTTTTTGTAAAAGCATCTAATCAGTTGTGCTGAGGAAGCAGTGATCATTTTAGATCAAGGGTAATGTTTCAGATCATGCAAAGGGGGCTTGACCATCATTCATGTTTCTCCATTTGTTCTTTGTTTCATTGCTCTCACTCCAGGTATTTTCAGTTGTCTGGGTTAAGCAAAAACATGCATTTTAAAGCTGTTTCATGGATTTGATTTCTTGGTTCTGTTTGTCTTCCTATATATGCAGTGATAGGGGAAAAGATCTGTTGACTTAAGATTGTTGGGTCTGATGTAATTTAATTTACCTGCAATTCAGTCTTCTGGTAACATATGGGAGATCTTGCTGCAAAGTAGTGATACAGAATGTCGAGATTCAGTCAGATGTGGTCAGTAATCTCTTCTGGTGTGTATTAAGACAGAAAAGGGTGTTCTACCTGTGTCTTAGTTAGCAACTAACTAAGTTATTAAAAAACCCTATAAATATAGAGCAACGATGAGGGTAGAAATCCTGTATCAGTAAAGAACATAAATATTCTAAAGTGAAACCTTAGGCACTCTTCATCTGCAGTTTGGTGTAAATTAATTAAAACACATTCCCTTCACTCATGCTCCCTTTTCCCTGCCTTCACACAGGTCAGTCAACAGCTGGGACACATAATTCACACAATCTTCAGGCAAGTATCACCTGCATCTCTCCAACATTATGCACTTTATCATTAATGTTGCCCTGGAGGCTTACTTAATCCTTCACAGCTGAGTGAACCAAGACACTGTGGACACAATTAATACAGTGCTACAGCTTTTCTCTAGTGAGTCAGAAGTCTTTCCTCTCCTCTGCTGATGTAGTTGTTTTCTAAATATAACCAGGATTACTATTTAGTAGATCTGTATATAAATAGATTTATTTCATTTTTTTGAGGGAGCAGAGAATTGGGAAAATGGAGTAGGTGGGAGAGCAAGGCAGGAGACAGAAACTAATGGAGGAGAAAAGCTCTAGAAATAAAATTTTTCAACTGTTACGCCATAACTGTTGGCCAGTGCTATACCTTCAGCTATTTATCCTTTAAAGGAACATAAGAGATCTCTTTAACTTTTGAGGGATGTAGCAGTCTCTCAGTGCAGTCTAGTGTTGCCTGTCATACTGTGTGAATTAATTGCTAGACAACTTGTGATTACTGGACCAGGCCAGGAGATTAGAGATTGATTATGCCTCTTCATGAGATGTATGGTATATGTATAGGATCTAAGGTCATCTACTGCAATACTGGACTCCTTAGCAGAATTTACTGGGTCAGATTTCACCGCTTTGGCTAGAACAGAAAGAAACCAAGTTATTTCAATTCAGAAATTTATCTTTTTCATTGAAAGTTATTGATTTGCATCCATTTGATATTACTATACATAAACAATAGGACGGATTAATGGAGAAACTGTCATTATGCTACCCACGAGTCTTGACCTCAACATATCTTCCCACTAATGAAATAATATGGCTAGTTACAATAAAGAGAGTTGAATTCGGATAATCTGTGAAGTTGGCTTAACAGTTTGAAAACTGCCTTTCCCTACTGAATGTGTCAAAATGTAAATAACATAAACCTCACCAAGTAAATGTCTTTGTCAGCTGTTAACAGTCCGGCTCAGATACACACACCCTCTCTTGTACACGTAACTATTTTGGATTCCATCCCACAACAGTTGTATTTATACTAGCACCAAAAAATGCATTCCATGGATTAATGCATCTTGAGCTGACCTGTTGTCGTGGTTTAAGCTGAGTCAGCAACTCAGCCATGCAGCTGCTTGCTCACATCCCCCATCTTCCTCCCCCCTGCTCCCGGAGGGGTGGGGAGGAGAATAGAAAGAATGTAACTCCCAGGAGTTGAAGAACTGCGGAGTAACTAAGGTATAACACAAACCGCTGCTGCTGCCACCAATAATAATAGTGATAAGGGAAATAATAAGGGAAGAGATACTGATACCCAGCCCGACCCCACTGAGCAGTGATCTCACCCTTCCAGGTGACTGCCTCCAGTTTATATAGTGGGCATAACATGCTGTGGTATGGAATCCCTCTTTGCTTAGTTTGGGTCAGGTGTCCTGTCTCTGCTTCCTCACAGCTTCCCCTCCTGCCTGGCAGAGCGTGAGGCTCAGGAAGTCCTTGGTCAGAGTAAACATTACTGAGCAGCACCTGAAAACATCGGTGTTATCAGCGCTGTTCCCAGGCTGAAAGTCAAAAATATAGCACTGCACCAGCCACTAAGAAGGAGAAAAATGAGTGCTACTGCTGAACCCAGGACACCTGTAGAAAGGGTTTCAAAATGACAAGCTTAGTACCTCTGTACACACTGACTGCAAACTTTGTGCTGTTCTTCTGTCATAGACAAAGCTGATGTGTGAATGTTGGGGCGTACTTTAATTAACATTGTCATTGTTTTTTTGGTCACAGAAACAAAAGATTACTGAACTTAACCCTAAATAAAGAAAGCCTGTTTCACTGTAAGATTGTTTTTTTAATGCTTCAGTGCAGAAATAACACATACAATCACTACATGTCTAAGCATCCCAAGATGCAATTCTTGCACTGCAGAAATGTTTTCTAACTTAGACAAAACAAAATGCTTCAAAACTCTCATTAAGTAAAGGTCAACTCTAATTTTCCTTCTTTTTCTGTGGCTTATATTAAAGAGTTATATTTTTAGCTACCTGACGATAATCCAGACACTTACTTTTTTACTTTGTCTCTCCAGCTAATCCAATGACTAGAAAAATCCATTATTCCTCAGTTCAAGTATTATCACCAGGGAGAAAACCAGAGAACTTCAAATGTGTCTGTAGGCTTAGTCTGTGGAAATACTGTATTTCCTGTTTTCTCCAAATCTCCATGTTCACATTTCCCATTTTATGTGGCAAAAGGAATGCTGTGTCTCTGCCTTAATTATTACGCTCACAGTTGAGTTAACGAAGGTGCATTTTGAGTACTACTGTGTCATAAAATTGGTTTGGGGTTTTCCATGTGCCTTTTAATTCTCTTTAGACAGGAGATTAAAATTTGAAAGTATTGGAGTACAATTTAACAGTGGAGCTGGCTGAAATGTGGAACTTGCAGGTAGTCAGGAAACTTTTTCAGAAGCTGATTCACTCCAAGTTGAAACATGTCGTGAAAAAAACCAAGGCTTTCAATTGAACATTCTTTTTAGTAAAAGACACATGGTACTCTTCAAGTAAAATGTGCTGCCTGACAGGTGGTGGCAAGAATTGATGTGCTTTCAGCCAGTTTCGTTAGGGCCTATACTAAGTAGCAGCTTTGAGGCTAACCAGCCTTTCATGTCTATTCGTTGTAGGTACTCAAAGCCATTCATTTTGCACCTATGTTTTCAACAATTGCTTTGTTCCATGGAAATATTAATTGAATTAGAGATATTCCTGTGACACGTTTTAGGTTAATCACCATTTTATGTCTTTACAAAAATAATGTTGCTTGCAGAATATAATATTTTTTTAGAGTGTCTGTGATAGGCATTATGCAGAAAATGGGAAAGATAATTATTCAGCGCTATTTGGCAGCACTTAATCTCTAGCTGAAACACTGAGGCTTTTCATCTTAAAAAAAATCTTAAAAAGCAATTAGATTCACAATAAAACAACAAAAATTAGGGATGCAGAACAAGATCTATGAAATAAGGTTTCTAGAACTGGACATCTTCTAGACAGAAATATCAAGGAGATATGGAACTGCCTACAGCTATTTTGAGGGTGGGTCATTTTGGTTTTTAAGGAAACATTAGCTCTTTGAAGCTTTTGTTTTTGAAAGTCGGGTAAAAATGGTTACTCTTTGTCAGTAAGAGCAGAACACAAGTAATTCACTTAAAGATCTGTGAAGGAAACAAATGACAGGGAATTTTATATGTTGCTTTACTGCTTCAGATATATTTTTTAGGAAGATACTATAGGACCATCATCATCTGAGATTCTAAACATGGACTACATAACCAAGTACTAGTGTAGATTCCTCTTTCTAGAGGGAAGGGAAAAAATCTTCCTGTTGTTGTTTTTGATATTTAGCTCATCCAAGACCTAGGGAAAGGTAATATATTGTGTCATACAGGGTTTGCAGTTACAAGCTGAGTTTTTATTCCTTTGTTTCTTTACCAGATCCCACACACTGAAGTGCTAAACAAGCCCATTTGTATGCAATGCATTCCAGCAGGTCCTGTTGCAAGTAAGATTGAATGATTTCTCCAATAGAGTAAGATAAATCATACCTCTCTTGCTTTACTATACCTATTTTTCATCATTAGTACCTGCGTGATACTACCTCCCCTGAGAGTCTCGCCTTCAAAAACAGTCAGCCAATGATTTCTTGGGCTCGTGGAAGAACTTGAATTCCTGACTGCTCAAGAATGATCCAACTCAAGACTATTTCAAGCCCACCACCTTTTGATATCATGAGATATCTTTAAAAAAGAGGGCAGTGATGTAGTGAGCAATTGGGATGCTTATTGTGTTTATGAATAGGAAGCTATTTGAGGGCTGAAATGAAGAAGACAATTGTTAGAAAAATCCTGAAATAGTACATTTGATTATTTGTATTGTTTGTCAACAAAAACAAAGCACAAACCCACAAAACCCCATCATCTCCCTGCACTTGGACAACAGGCTCAACAAAAAAAGAAAAAAAGAAAAGCAGCTTTGCACTTGCATTGAGAAAGAGAATGGGCCCATATCTAAAAGTTATGAGGGAAGAAAAAGGGGGGAAGTGTGAGACATGTTCATTCTTTGCATGTCAGATTTCTAAACCTATCTTCGAAACATTTGCTTTTATTCTTTCTTACTTCAGTTAATGGGATGAAAATAGCTTCAGAATATACCAGTTTTTTTCCAGTTTCACATATTTGCAAATCCTTTCTTGGGCAGCCCTGGCCTTCAAAGCTCCAGTAAATATTATTTTTTTTTTGCTCCTTTAATTTTGCTTTACAGCAGATACTTAGTTTGGTATCACTCACCACTATGTAGAGCATGATGATTAGCTCTCAATTGGTTAATGTGCAGAATGGGAGTCCTCATTTGAATCACAACACTGACTACATTCAGCTTGCCTGGAAGGGGAGTTTTAGCAGTCTGTTGCTTGTCACCCAGGTACAAATCTTATCTGGAAAGGCAGACCAAAGTAATGGTGGAAGGCGCCTGGAGATGACCACCTAAAGCAGATGTGTGGTGGTTTTTCCTAGTCTTCTAGTGTGTCCCAATAAAGTGACCACATATCCCGGCCTTTTGCTGCTCTGGTCTGCAGTTTCTTCTCAGGCTGCTGTTTTTAGGTGGGACCTGAAACTAGCATCTTCCAAAATGAACCTTTACTCTTTTTACTCAAAAGTAATATTCCAGGTGTTAACCTAATGAGACTGAAAACTGATTCATTCAGTGCTTGATCTGGCACAAGCGGTTGATGGCAATGAAGCCTGAGGCTGTGCAAATGGACTGGAACTGGTATTTTTGTCTGTTTGAAATTCAACAGCAGGGAGTAAAATTTCCATGGTCTTTTTCAAAGTAGAATACTGGAGAAATACGGGTCAAAAGTGCTGAGATTTTGGCACATCCCCATGAATTCTTCTAATCAATACCAAGCAAAGAACAGAGAACAGCTTTTCACTAGGCTATAAGGATTATCCTGAGGGAGGGGGACAGTTTCTTCAATGTGATTAGAGAACAGGGGGTTTTCCTTATTTAAGCAGACTGATGTATGTCATAGAAATAATGGTGTTTTATTAATGTGTCTATATTGTGCCATACCCACCTTAAAAAAAATCCCAAAAAATCTTCTATAGGCCTGGTGCATCACCCCTCTCTCAGAAAATTGTCTTAGAGTTTACTTCAAACACGAAGAAATCCTCAGGTCTCTCTTGTTATCATATTCTGGAATGACAATTTAATTTCATTGAGAGGTGTATTCTAATTAAGTATATCATAAACAGTGAAACCTCATTTTCCAGTTATTTTGTGAGGCATCTCTAGAGGTGTATAGCTTTCAGGAATTGGACTGACTGAACTGCTTTAGTAAAACTTGGTTTATAACTCCTAAAAAAAATGATGGTCATTAGAATGACCCCCAGAGGTATGAGATATGTGTAGCAATAACATGGAGCGTAAACAGACCCTTTTGGTCAATTATAAAATGCAACTGTCCTAGTTAATTTATTTTATAAGTAAACAGAATTTGTGGAGCAAGATATTTTAAGAGTTTTCATTGATGTTGTTTGGAATTTTTTTTTTTATTTATTTATTTTAATAAATACAGATTTCTTTGCTACCCTAAAGGGTAGTATAGGGCAGTATAGGAAATCTGAAAGATACATGCAAAATAATTTCAAAGAAACCCTGCAAATGCTTCAAGCTGTTGATAAACTAGATTTCAGCACACTTTGAGATGGCAGACAAGTAGTCGGATTGTTTTAGACCCAAGTCTTGAGAAAACAGCAGTGTCTATGCTTTGTTTAGATGGTTACGTTACAGTAATCATGGGCCAACAGTAGCAGAGGATCCCACTGACTATAGGGCGGAGCTGAATGTTGGGACCATACTGAAGAGATTGCCCAGAAAAGCCTGGGAGGTGAGCACGTACATGTTAGCACTAGGCATATAGATGAGTGTGTGTATGTGCAATAAAGATTGCAGAGGAAGGGAGACATAGCAGAAATAGTTTTTAAGATGGAAAAATAGAAGGAACTTTGTACTGAGACCATTATAGGGGACTGGTTTATGTGCTATTGGACAACTGGAGATCAGTAGAGGTCCAGAACCTACCTGCCAGCTAATTCCTGCTGTTCTTCACAGGGTGAGGTCTATCTTGGCAATGAAACCTAGATTCTGATAATGGATGAGGGGAGTACAAGAATTATTATATTCAAAATCATACAGTTGAGGAAAAATTGATTGGACTTTTATATTAAAAAAATATGCATCTATCTGGAAGATAGTTGGAGTGAGTTGCCCATGTGCCAACCAAGCTGCTCTTGCTCTATCACTCCCCTGCCTCAACTGCACTAGGAAAGAAAAATACAACAAAAAGGCAGAGATCAGGACAGCAACGGATCACTTGCTAATTACTGTCATGAGCAAAACAAACTCAACTTGTGGAAATTAATTTATTACTAATCAAAACAGGAGGGTAATGAGAAATAAAAAATAAATCTTAAATCATCTTCCCCTGTTTTTGACTCAGTCTTTTGTGACAAAACATTCTCTTCCATCTTTTTCATCTCAATTTCACTCCCAATTTTCTCTACCTCCTATGTTTCAAAATATGATAACAGACTAAGTCTGCTCTTTACCTGTTTAAATTGATCTGTTTCGTGCCTTACTTGGTTACATCACTGTGTTGTTGAGAGCAGTTTAGGATTATATTGCTAAAATATTGCCACCTGCTTTTATTTTCTGCCTTCTGCTTGGTTTTCTTACAGCTCAAAATATTGCTTTCACACTGCAACAGTACCCTCTTTTTTTGTTTTATTTTTCTAGTTCTAGTTTGATATTGCTTTTCATGTTCTTGCATTTTATATCTTTTTGTCATATTTTAGAATTAGGATCTAGCATGTCATTTCAGCCTTGTGTCATTAAAAATTCTTTGTTTTCTATCAGCAAGTTTCCTTTGCAATTACAGAATGTTCACAAAACTGCTCCTGTGGTCAAATATAGGTCTCCATTTTTCTAGCAAAGATAATTTTCAAAAGTTAGCGTGGAGCACATGCCCAGTATTGTGTTGTGGAACCAAATTGAACTGGAAGATCATTTGATTAGGTAATACCAGTTTCTTCTGTGGTTCTTGACACCTTTGGACTCAGAGATTCATGAACTCACTTTGTGATTCCGCCACCCACAGAGGAAGGATGTATCTTCTGCAGAAAATAAAAACTGTGATTCTCCTTTGCCTTGTGTAGGCCTAATATCTGCTTCTTCACAAAAAGACCGCTGTTTTCAGGCAAAAGCAATCTATTCATTTTAGTTCAAACCCACCTGAGTAGTCTTATTTCCACTGAAGTAAAGACAGAAGGCTCTGTTTTCACTTAAACAGGTGACACAAGAACTGCAGATTTTTTTCTCAGCTACTTCTCAACAAGAACTAATCTTCATGTGCTCCCAGAGGCAGGTGGGCATTGTTACTATCTGCGCCTAAAAGGTCAGTAGCTTGCCTTTGAATGTGTCGTGGTGAATCTAGTAGTATCAGAATATAAATGTCATAAAAACTGCTTGTCTCTGGCCACTGTGAAACAGTTTGTTCTCTGTGCAATACACTTCTCATTTTTCTTTTCCTGAGAAAGCAGCAATGCCACTGCTCATTTCTGTCACGTTTTCCATGCCATAGGATGGAAAGGTAAAGGGCATGTCAGGTAAAGAACATTATCTTCTTAGTGACTATGTCATTTGACTGTTCATATGGTTAGTCCTCTCAGAGAGAATGTTCCTTGTGATCCAAGATACAGGAGGCATTGAAAGAACTTTGAAGTTTTTGGTGGTTTTGACAGTGCCCAGTAAGGCTTAATTTCCAGTTTCCTTTAAGTAGTCCACTTTATCTTGTCCTATGACTAATTTGATTGAATCAGTGTCTTGTTTTATAAGTAAGCTGTTTTCTTCAAGTCTTATGTGCATACAGCTCATTTAGGAAAAGAAAAGATGCCTCTTACCGCTATATTCTGGAAAACTTTTCTTTCTGTGTGCATTCTTTTATTTCACTCTGTTATATTAGAAACAGATGGAAATCTGTGATCATTTATGGGTGTTTGCATATCTTCGTTTAATTTTCCAAGAAAAGTGGCTTTATACAAATATGCCAGGTATAACTGCCAGATCGTCTGACTCAGATCTAACAACCAACTTTTTCTGTTTTCCAGCCAAATTAGAAAAGAGGGAGAAGGCAAGAAAGAAATAGGGTGACATCAGTCTTTTAAAAATTAAATGCTTAAGATTTCATGAAAATTGTCATCCAGAGAGACTGAAATCCTTTGAATATTTGGTTGTGCAAAAGCGATGGACTTGGAGGAGTTACCTCAATCAAGTGTACAGTGACTATTTTTTACCTAGATTTGATGTGTGGGATTTTTTTTTCCTGTGTTTTTGAGAAATGTCCATGAGTCACTTTTTTTTCTCTTCTATTTTGTGAGAAACATGTCTTGTTTCTGGCCCTGAGAATGTAAGCTAATGCTTAAGGATGATTTCAAAGTATGCCAAAGGTTTGCAAGTCAGATGAGATAATTGATTTTGTAGGGTTTTACATCATCTGTTCCTTCCTAAGAAAACAATAAATGAAGGATACTGTTTTAGCAGCAGAATTTTACTTCTGTCTCACACAGCCCCTCAGTGACCTTCCTCTGGAGTGGAAAACCTTGAACAATTAATGAGTGATGCCGCTTAAGAAGTTCGTTGTTGTATTTTCTGTTCTGTCATAAAAACTCTGTATGCAAAATGTGCCAGCAGAAACGTCTGTTTTGATGGATTAATTATGATGTGTATGTTCTAGTGTGTTAACACTATAAAAAGCATAACCAAAGGTTAAGCTTTACTTTCAGGTCTGGGTGCATAAACAGCATGGTTTTCCCCATTTGTAGCTTTCAACATTCTGTATCTGTAATGCTAATGATACACTCTGCTTCCAGTTAAGGAGAGGTTAAAGGTTTGTCCGGAATAGGCTCTTGTGTCAGGAAGCCTAATTCTGGCAAAGCTTCTGTGAGCGCTCTTGCCATATAAATCAGTTTGACATGCGGGGGAAATTTTGACCCCACTGTGTCATTAACTGAGCTGTTAATTTCAGCAGAATAAGTAGTTCATAATTAGTCTCATCGTTTCTGATACCTGTGTGCTATGTACATCTGGACACAACCCTTTTTTTAATTTGCTAACTCCAAAAGGAAAAAATTCTTCCACTCTTGATTGTCTAGTGAAGTGAGCAAATGTGCCCCTTCTTAATGTGATCATTTTTCTTGCTAACAGTTACTGAGGTTTGTCCTTTTTTAATTAGTAAATGCAAGACTTCTAATTGCCTTAATTTCTCTTCAAAGGGATTTTTAAGGCTTCAGAATGGAATGAGTTAAAGAAATAGTGACAAAATAAGAAATAGGGATCTTGGGTCCATATATTGGATCTAGAAGTCTGTCCATCCCTCTCCCTCCAAGTTATTGATGAGGACAGTGCAACTAAATATTAATATAGTAAGAGAAACAGGACTGTAATGAAAACAAGGGATAGCTTTAGTTTCCCTTGTGAACCAAATTTCTCAGTTTAAAATAACTGACTTTCACAATCTAAGTAGTATCAAATCAAGAGCGCCAGAACTACCATAGCTTCTGTCCTTGCTCATGGTAGGGGATTGGAAATAGATTATCTTTAAGGTCCCTTCCAACCCAAACCATTCTATGATTCTTCTGAATAAAGCTGCCTAAGGAAAAATCTCTCTACCTCTCTCTTTGTGTTCTGCCAGGACAGTAATGTACTGTATTGTATCCTGTTTCATTTGGAAAAAAAAAAGCCAAAACAGTGGCTAAACACTCTATCCCCTGAACACAGAAGAGAGTGGAAAATATTTAGGTTTTGTTACCAGTTAAAAAATGGTAACTCCTTATTATTTATGCAATATTAAATGACAGCTTAAAAAATAAAAGGATATGCTAGCCAGTTCTCCAGGACTGTTTTTCCTTGATAAGCAGACAGGATTGTACTGTAAGTTTCTGAATGCCTAATCCTTTCTATTATGCAGTATGTTCTCCCTGTTTGTTAGGGATGAAAAAGGAGAAATGCATCCTGTTTGGATTTGGAATGCAGATTGCAATGCTTCATTAGTAAAGCTCAGTAATGCTAATTATCTTAAATAGTTGTCATGGAACAGAGTATGTAGTCATCTAAACCACTGATGCCAGATTCTGGGTTTAGGGTTTTTGGGTTCTTCCAGACAATGTGGCTATATGCAACCTGTTTCAACTGGGGAACCTTCTCTGCAGGTACTTGAATGAGGAGTTATGCAGCATAAGGATATTATTTCAACAGTATTAGAACATAAATACCTCTTCTGCTCTGTCTTGAGTTTGTCCAGCTCCTCAGCAACTGAAATTTTTTTGCGGAAGAGAGCAGGGGCATAGTCTTTTGGGCCAAAGTATATGACAGGGTCCATTTCCCTTGTTGTTATTTGTTCAAGAAAGGAGGTGATAGCAGCGAAAAAGCAGATGACAAAAAATGTTACCAAAAAATCAGTTTTTTTCATCTGGTCTTTCTTGGTGGCTTTTGCTGGGAAAGCCTTGATTTAATAATAATTTTCTGCATCGGTTTGTCATCTTGATTTGTGTTATTTTTTGTGTTCTTATGATCTTTTTGCCTGGCGTGTTTTGTTTTGTCATTTCTATTGATTCTTCTCTTCCATGTCTGTCTAGTGTGTCCAGTTTAGCATCAGGATGTACACAGATGCTGTATAGATGAGACAGAAGTAGAAAGTGGTTAGCAAAGAATTGCTCCAGTGTTTTAGTTGATGATAGCAAAAAACAACAACTCTCTGATAGATTGGATAGGACAGAGAGAGCTCACAGTGCTAAAAAAACGAGCAGCTAATTTGGTGACGGAGGATGTTTTCCCTTCCACATTTTGAGACTTATTGTCTGACACTTCATAATGGCAGCTGGGTTAGATCTTACACTTCTTTGCATCCATAGGTACACAGAGACATCATCAGCAGATTCTTAGTTTTGAGTATTTCTGAATGTGTGAGTGTGTGTCTCCAAAACCTGGCATAGAGATGTGGGATTCATATATGATTCTATGGAGCTTTGTTTCTTCTTATGGCAGTTAAAAACTGTTCCTTTGTAATGTTATAGAGAACAGTTTCAAAAGTAGATAGCGACAGAAGGCAATATGTGCTAAATTCTGTTGACTAGAATGCTTCTCCAGCCTAGAAATGTTTGATATATGAATCAGGTCTGTTATTAGAAATGCAAGGATTTTTTGTTTTCAACTTTATCACTGACATGTTAAACATCTTTCAGTAATACTTCTACACATAGAAAGATTAATATAATGTCCCTCAGAAGTATTGTAAATCTATTTCAAGTTAAGCTCTTTCTGTGCACAAAAAAATGTCTGAAGATGGGGGAGGAAGAATTTGGTAATGAGTTGTGATTGTTATTCCTTAAAACATATGCTCAGCACTCTGTAAACAGTGTATTCAGCTGGAAAGTTATAGACATTCCATAATGATTGATTGCTTTTGCAAGAATTGAGCCAAATCAAACAACATCAGTTATGCATTGACAACACATTAGACAGGGGAGGTCTGAATTTTCATTGTGTATATATTAAACAAAGCAAATGACACTGCTGTTGTAAAAATAACCTGTGTTGTGAGATGTATGCATTTTGAATATTTGTGTGTTTTGTTGTTTTGTTTTCAAGAAACCTAGCTAATACTTTCAGTAATTGTGCCAATAAAAGTAAATTTTTTGTGCTTTAAAATAATAAAGCAGTAGCTATTATGGTATCTGATTTGAAATTTTAATATATCATGCTGTACTGCAGTGCACTCTAATTTTGTTTATAGCATTTGATTATCATGTCAATTTACATCCAGGGTGGAAGAAATTGGCTGGATATCAAGCAATAAATTTTAATAGGTTCACCATCTGTGTCATTTGGTATGGCATTCAGTGATTTTTGTCCTGATGTGACAAACAAGTTATCATTCTTTAGGCACTGCTGATCTTCAGTTTTGCATGACTAAGCTAACTGCATGTTGCTCAGTCCCTGATGTATGATCTGCACATGATAACAACCTCTTAGAGGTAGACATGATATGAAATACCAAAATGGCACAGGTATACTCTGCAAGCGCTGCTGTTTCCAAAATCTTTGCTATGTTCAGAAGCTAGTGGGAGAAAAGAAATTCTGCCAAGACTGATCACCATTCATTAGTGCTGCTCAGGGATTCAGACTGACTACAAAATGTGGGTGATAGAAATTTTGTATCATGATTGATATTCCTGAGTAAATGGCTTGGGTTTTAGTGCATACATCAGATTCTTGCCTGCACAATTTAACCATAGGAGCAACCACAGTTAATGATAGTTGAGTGTAGGGCACTTCTCAGTAGGGGAGTGCAGTCTCAGATCTGTGCAGTGTTGTAGGCTGCCAGACCCTGAAGCCAGGGTTTGCAAGGCAGCCACAGCAAGCAATATCAGTACTGTCTGATGATGTTCAGTCTGTACTAGAGATCTTGAGAATCTCCCTATGCAGGATGCTTTTGTCTGTCATGCATCTATCCTGATCACTTGATCTATGCTTGTAGACCCTCCGTGGCGCATACAGTAAGTTAATGCAGTAGTTCTCCTCTTGCTGTAGATTTTTGTATGCCTTATCAGCTAGCTGCATGTTAAAGTCTTGAAGAAAGTATATCATGGGTAGTATTAAGCTGTTAGAAGGTGGTGAGCTGGTTTGCAAACTTCCTTTCAGCTTACCACTGAAATGTGTGCACTTCTACTCTGTAGTCTTGTGCTGCAGCTTTCACTCTGTCCTGAGTTGACAGCAAAGTAGAATATGGTGCTCTGTGCCATGTACTTGGAGAGTGTCAGAGACAGAGAAAAACAAAAGCTGTAAATCTCTAGCTTCTTTTGCCAAGGGATTGAGGAATACAAAGGGGCAGTACAATGTGGACCAAACTGACAATTGCATGCATTGCTCAATATGAAGTTTCAGTTACCACTCCTCTTGCTATACCACCACCAAATTTTACATGCATGGTCATGCAACAGAGACTTTCAAGCTAGATAGCTAGATTTTTGTACTATAAGTGATATTTAAGCCTCTTGAAATTTAATGACCCATAGTGGTGTTATGCAGCAGAAAGAGTCGGGGAACTCCCAGTGTAAGAAACATTTTACCCCTTTCTCATCCTAAAACAAATCAGAATTCAGTACTCCCAGATAAACAGATTTCACACAGCCTGTAAAGACAGAAGAGCAATGGTAAATTAAGAAATACTATTTACAGCATTCTCTTATGTTCAGACCAAGTTTCTTTCACTTTTATTGCCTTCATATATAAAGAAACTTTATTTGTTTGACTATCATGGAAAAAAAGAATAACGAAAGCAAGGGAAAATGCCAGGTTGTGATAATATACTGAGGAAAGCTACAGGAGTAATATAACCCCCTCTCAACTTGTTATGCTGAGAATTTGATGGTATATGCACAGTATTTCAGATGAGAAAATTAGGGAAGGGAAGACAATGAAAGGAAGACAGACCTTCATTGCTTGTAAGCAGCCAAATTTCTGTTTAAGCTCTACAGTGGAAACTTAAGTGACTAACACAAAATGGAGCAGTCCAAGTGCACTAGAATCTCCGAGTTTTTTGCCAGCATCAACTGGCAGAAGAGGGAGAATCGCCATCTTTTATCACTTTCAAATTGTGGTTATCTACTGCCCATGATCAGTTGTCATCTTCCAGCTTTCCTTTGTTTGCCCTCAGAGGTTGAGTGGAGAGACCTTTGGGTAAAAAAAAATTCAATCATTAAATATCTCAACTGTAAATCTATGTTTATCCCGATTTAAGCAACTCATTTCTTTCAGATAACCCAACACTGCAAGCGCAGATAATATATGTTTGCAAGTCATGCCGTCATCTATAGTGCCTTTCTTTGTTCTTAAATAGATACTTCTAAATTCCAGCTGAGATGCAGTGAAAGGGCTGGTCTTGTAGCTCTGAAGGGAGCCAAGTGCAAAGGATTTCACATGATTAATGCTGATGAATAATTTATTCATGTTAATAGAGAATAACAAAAATATGACTCATCTTCCTACCAAAGATTTTTCTGTTTTTGGAGTGGCATAGATGTATGCTAACATCAAAGGAATCTGCCACAAGTTGATTTTGCTCACTAGGATCAGTGTTGTTTGTTCCATGTAGGCACAAAGGAGGTGAGATCCATTTTTTTTTTTTTCCCCAGTAAGAAGAAAAATTAAACCTCATTTAAACATTTTTCTTTTTTTTGCATGCACAATCTAATGCCATTAACTAGAGAGCCAAATTCTGCCAGGAGGTTACACCTAGGAGCTTTTCGTGAGGGGTAAAGCTATTGCAGATTCCTCATAGAATGAATATATACCACTGTTGTCACAACACCTTGATTTCAAGTTCTTGATAATTAAACCAGTTGAATGAACCTGGTCCTATTAATACCAAAAGTCTAGCAAAGGGATTGGTTTGCTAGATTTAAGCTTCTAATCTTTCCCTTTTTCCCCTGCTTTTTTATCCTGTGCCCAAAAGCTGTATTATGCAGTAATTACTGTCATTGGCTGTGAGAGACCAGGAAGGGGAGCAGATAAAATCTAGCATGGACATGACAACAATTTCTTCTCATTATGCTGATGACTGTCATTCAGTTTCTCAGTTACATGCTCTCCTTCCTTTCACCTGTCATCTTTGACTCAATTTTGAAATAATATGAGGGATGTATATTTCAAAACTAAGGGTTTTCTTCTTTAACATTATGTTTTGGAGTAAGTCGTCTTAGTTTAGCTACAAAGATGATTTGGGGAATCTTATGTGAGCTGCTAAACTGTAAAGAATTGTTGCCTTTAAACACATTCTGCATTGTGGTAATCTATAGGAAAGCCAGCCATACACTTACTTCCCACTGTGCTATGTGTAGAACAAAAGCAGGTCTAATGAGCTTACAAATGCTAAACAAAATTTCTTCACAAGGAGGATATAAACTGATTTCCAAGGCCATGGGAGCAGGTCTGGAATCCCTTAGTTGTACCATCAAGGAGACAATCGTAGTATTTGGGTTTTTTAATGTGTATGAGAGGAAGATCTTGGATCACAGCTGCTTATGAAATACTGTATATCTGTGATGCTAGTAGAAAGAGGGAAATTGTACTCTACAAATAGCTTATGTTTGTCAGGCTGAGACACTTTTTTTCAAGGATTGTTACTTACTCGCATTAACTGAACAAGCAATATTAATCAGTTTGGGCTTCTGGATTCTCCATTATATATTCCAAGCATAGGCACTTCACCAGTGCTGACTTTAAGTACTTTTTTTCCACTTTTGCAAGATAATTGCTCCTCCTGGCACTACTCCCCTGGGGCTAGGCTCCTGCATTTAAATTACTGACTTGTCTAACTCTTCTCTGTAAGGATGCTGGCATGCAGGCAGCATTAGCACTTCAGTTGCTGCCAGTACCCTTCTGATAGCATTGTTTTTCTAGAGATTGCAAAATTCATCAGTGTTTCCCATGTAAATAAGGTCTTATTGGCATGTTATCTCAAATTAATGTTTTCCAATTTTCAGGATGGGATTATTGCTTAGATCTTTGAAATCCACCCCATAGTACAACAAGGAATAGTGTAAGAGAAAGGCAATCTTCTTGTACATCGTGCTTCATCTGAGAACATTTTTACATGATCATTACACGTTTGCAAGCAGCTTTCCATGAAATAAGCAAAACAATATGAAAATTAATACAGTGATCGTTGTGTAACCTATACCTTATTGTGCTTTTCTATCTGTGCTTTGTCACAAACGTGTGCGTCTCCTTAGACCGAGATACTCTACAGAAATAAAACTGCTCAGAGGTTTCTACTTGGCAGCGTAAGCAATGATATGTATTTGCTAGTCAGCTGCTGCATACTGTGATTAAGAGAAAATTCTCACTTCTCAAAAGGATGTTGATGATTCCCCAACATAATCTCAAATGACTGGTTGCTGGTTATATTCTAATGTGTCAAAATGCTTGGGTTTTTTACTAGGATTTCTGTATTTAGAGATAGTGACTAGGAAGGGGGGAAAAAGCATGTATGTTGTTTATAAAACAACAGTTTCTTGCGGTTCTGTACAAAGACTTCAGTGGAAGCTCTTCATCACTCAGTGGTGATTCTAATCAACATAACCTGGTACTGTCATAATCTGCTGCATTACTCTTTGTTTGCAGTGATGACTTGAAGATATGTGGAAGAAAACTCAAATTGTATATAACCATCAGTTTGAAATGCTGATGAACATTGCATGTAAGCATGCACTTATAAAAGACTAGTGAAATAGCAACTAATAATAGATTCAGAAAGATTGCAAAGTTTGCTGTTGAAAGTAAACAGTGTCTGGCAGAACACAAGCTTATAGTCCTGTGGTCAAGGTGAACTTGGTGGCTTTCCATTAATTTCCCTGCTCAGTTCAATAATACCTAACTCTTGAAAACTTACTGACGAAAGATTCTGATTTGCAGAGAGCCCTCCTTGAAACTGAGAAGTAATATTACGGGCCGCACTGAAGTAAACATGTAATTTCCCTTAACAAGGATACATAGGATTGTACATCCTTGTTGAGACAAAGAAGTCTTTAATGGATCTCCACAAAATTGATTTGGATGACCTGCATCAAAAATGATGGTTAACGCAGGTACTTCTTGTTTGGTTTAGTTGAATGCATGTTCTTACTCCGTTCTAGCTCTGCAAATAATTTTTAGAATCAGCCTATTATATAAGTAAATGCAAGTTGATTGCAGTGATGTGTGGCAGACGTTCATATATTTTCAGGTAAAAGAATCCAAGTGAACCATGTTAGTGGCTCAAAGCTTCATGAAAACCAAAACTAACAATTTTCAACACATTAGATAAGCAAAAAGGGTGAGGAAGATAAAAAGATCAAAATTCACATTGCATCTTCTGCTAGAGAGCTGAAATACAAGTGTAGTGCTGACCTTTCTGAGGTGGGTAGGTCTACTTCTCTCAGACTCATTGGCTACAGAAAGCCTATCCTACAACACAGTCCAGACAGCATCTTCGTTTAAAATTTTTATCAGAATAAGTAGGTCCATTCAAAACATTGGGGTATTTTATTATTTGTGAGGTTTTGTGTGGTTTTGTTGTTGCTGTTGTTTGGGGGATTTTTTGTGGGGTTTTTTGTTGGGTTTTATTTGTGAGAATTTTTTATTGAGATGGGAACTGAGGAGGGGCTGTTTTGTTACTTCTGTTTGAGAAGTGTCTCAATGAAAAAGATTCATGAAGAACAGAATCAGGACAAGCCTATAATATATTCTCACAAAGTATTTTCTTCCTCTGAGAGATGCTGAAGTGGAACTAATGAACTCCTTTTGCTGTAGTTGGGGGAGGTTCAGGAATGGGGAGAGTATTTTGTTGGGTTTTTTCAATTCTCCTTTTGGTAGACTGGAAGTGAGCAATATCTACCTGTCAAATGAAAACAGATAGTGTAAAATCTAATATTTGCCAGCTTGAAAGCACCTCTGAACTTCAGAAACAATGGCTGTTTTGTATACCTAGCAATAAAAGGGGGAAAAAATGCAGCTTGAGACAAATGATATTTGAAACTTTCAGCCTATCTGCTCTAAAAACCCCCAAGCCTAGCATGGTGTTCTTGTTGAATCTATTGCTATACTTTAAAACCTGTACTGTGTTTCAGAATGAGTGATTCACTACATATTATCTCTTAATCAGAGTTTGGGTATCACAGGGAGAGAGAGAATAGTGGTTTTGGTCAGCTTAGTTTGACAGTAAATGTTGAGTCAGGTCATAAAATGGCAGGGCACTTAAGGCAGCTCTGTGATGTTTAATGTATTTGCAAGCTTTTGGAAAAGATCTGAAGTTAATAAAAAGCCACAGAACATTAAAAAAACTCAAGTGTTAGAAGTGGTGAAGACACTTTTGGAAATGCCTTTTTAAATATCCCTGTGTTGTGTATTTCAATAAAATTATTGCAATTAACTTTCGATGGCTGGGGAAAATTCCCTCTGCTTATATTGCAATAGCTCTGTACACATTACAAAATGTCAGGCAAGAAGTCTGAGTACTCTGAAGGTGGGGGATCCTGATTAATCTAGCTATAGTACTAGCTGTAGAGCTTTCTTGAATCAAGCTGTTAAGAGCGCATGATTTAGTTCTATTGGTTCTGAGATCAGAATCACCATATGATTCTCTACTCTGCTCTCTTGAGACCTCACTTAGAGTATTGTGCACAGTTCACGTGTCTTCAACATAAAAAGGACATGGAATTGTTGGAACAAGTCCAGAGGAGGCCATGAGGGTGATCAGGGGGCTGGAGCACCCCCCGTATGAAGACAGGCTGAGAAAGTTGGAGATGTTCAGCCTGGAGAAGAGAAGGCTGTGTGGTGACCTCATAGCAGCCTTCCAGTATCTGAAGGGGGGCTATTAAGGATGCTGGGGAGGGACTGTTCATTAGGGTCTGTAGTGATAAGACAAGGGGTAACAGGTTAAAACTTGAACAGGCGAAGTTCAGGTTAGATATAAGGAGGAAGTTCTTTACTGTAAGGGTGGTGGGGCACTGGAATGGGTTGCCCAGGGAAGTTGTGAATGTTCCATCCCTGGCAGTGTTCAAGGCCAGGTTGGACAGAGCCTTGGGTGATGTGGTTTAGTGTGAGATGTCCCTGCCCATGGCAGGAGGGTTGGAACTGGATGGTCTTAAGGTCCTTTCCAACCCTAACTATTCTATGATTTTGGAATTTTGTTGGGAATATTACAGATATTGTGTCAGTGTAATGTGTCCCCATAGTATCCTTAAACATGTCATGAAACCCTTCCACAATTCTACCACAGTGATAAATTAAAGCACTGGTAAACAATGTTTCCATGTGCTTGCTTCCAAATGAGCATTTCTCTTAGGAAATTTTGTATGGTTGAGTGACACTTAATTCCACCAAAATATTTATCTGGGCAACAACTGGAACATTATACTTAAACTTGAGGCAGGTGACTGGAATAATGGTAAAGCATGAATTTTGATACACTGTCTTTTATTTTTTACTCAATCTTAAACAGTTATAATCAATACAAATGGGCAGTGAAGGTTACAGAAGATGAGTGGGCCAGAAAAATCAGTGGTAAACTATGGACGGGATGAAATGCTGTCTGTTTTCTTCAATGGAATGAATGTTCTTTGTGCTTTAACAATGTACATGAACACTTTTCCGTGATCCATTTAGAATCTTGGACAAGATGTAATGGATAAAAGGAAAACAAAAATGATTTAGAGTGAGTAACACTTAAGGAAATCTGGCTGGATATTCTCTCTTTCTCCAACTAAAACGCTGGGGGTTTTTTTCACAAAAGGTATAGCCAACTGTCTGATTAATAAATTGCAATCAATTGAAATGCCTAATTATCTCCTCAGGAGGTTTGTAGAGAAAGTAATGGATGAAACATGCTTTTCTCTCAGCATGAGAGGAGCTGGCTAGAGCAGCTTCATAGCTTAAAATGAACTTTCATTGTAAGCGAGGAAAGAAGCAAAGTCTTAAATAATGTGTGCATCAGATTTTCTTGTTCAAATCGGGCAAAACCAAGAGTGTGATGTTTGTGTGCAGATAATTAGAGCAGCAGTTTAGCAGTAAATGTCTTTAACTTTCTTTCAAAGTCCCAGTAGAGATTATATTTCTGTACAATAAACGAGGGGGAGGAAAGATTGTGAAGTATTAGGGGGTCTTGTAAGGAGTTTCACATATGCAGTAAGTGGTTTATAGTTCCCAGTGTTAGAGATGGAACTGTTAAAGGAGTCTAAGCTCATAGTCCAAGGGAAAATGTCATCAGGTTTTTAGGTCTCTGTATGCTCACTATATAGGAAAAAAAAAATCTCAAAATTTATTCCCTTTTTGTTAAATAAAACTGACTTTATGAAGGCTTTCTCTCATTTTGATTCCTTCCCAAGAAACCAGAAAGGGAATTTCTGAGCTTAAAAAATAAACCAGCACCTTAGCTTTCCCTGTGTGGGTAAAGTTGTTGTTTCTTTTTGCTGCTTTCAGTAGCTTAGGAGTAGACACCTGGCCAGCTGTGATTCTGACTCCCATTTGCAAACAGATAGAATGGGAATATCTGAAAGAGTTACTTCACACACTAGTCCATGTAACAGTTGCTGAAGGCTGCTGTTGAATGGAATATATCTTGTCAGGCTTCTGCATTGCAGGAATCCAGTAATATGTGATGCTTCAGTCTGGAAAAGAAAGGACTAAGAGGTTTACAAACTTGTAAGAGAAATCAGGGATGCTAGGTGAAGGGATGGGAAGAGAAGGTGCTGAAAATAGCTAAAAGCTATATGAGAAGAATCTCATGATTGTCCTACCTCACTATTCTACTGCTGCTACTGTTTGAGACAACATGCTGCACTAAAAGGGCATTTTATGTTAGTGTGCCTGTTCTTATTTACACCTTAGCTTTTGGCACATAGATTGGCATAAACCATAAATGGTATCAGAACATGCTAATATCCTTGGCTGGTAAATGTAATAGTTGCTTAAGGAGTACATATAAGCGTACAAGGCATTCCTTCTCTAATGGAGCCTACCGAAGAGAATTTGGATAGGCACATGTAAAAATTATTATGTTGCAAAGCTAATTCCACTCTCCAGTGTAAGTCTCAGACCTCAGATGAAACCCAGAAAATTCTGTTGCTGTAACTAGTCAGGGGAACAGTTTCCATTATATTATGTCTGGAAAGATCAAAAAGCTAGGACAGAGGCCTTCAGAGAAAAATCTAGCTGGATTTTCTCTTTAATGCCTCCCATCTGTTAAAGAAGTGAATCAGGGATTGCTCATTAAAGGGAGCTAGCAGCAATGTATGCTCTAGAACTCCTAATGCAGCAAGTGTGGGTGCAAGGGGACAAGGCCAGAGGACTGTACAAAAGGGTAAAGCTTATTTGTTAACAGTGTCTTGTATGCCACCACCCGGAGCAGAAAACAAGGCTTGACTGAGTAATGTCTTACTCAAGTGGGTACTCTTTCTGTTGTTATAGAAGAAACTGTGGTTTAATTTCTCAGGAAAAGGTTACTGTAAACCATGAAAGCTTTCTTGCTTAGTTAACTTTGCATAAGAATGTCTATTTTGACACATTCTCCTGTACACCAGAGCCTAGGTATTGGATTTGTTTCAGATTGTATCTTTTCACTTGAGGTAACTCATCTCCTCACTTCAAAATTCTCATAAGTGCACCCTGAATTTTTTGGTTCTGTAACATTGGTTAAGAAGTCCACAAGAGTCCCTGGTGATTTTGCAATTATTTTACAGCAAGCTGACTATTTCTGGCGCTTTTTAGTCCATCGCTATCTCTACAGAACAAAACTTAAATTTAAAATGTAACAGATCATGCTTTTTCACCCTAATTGTGGTTTTCAAACAAGGCCTCCATGCCCCAAATTCAGCGCTAGCAGGAGATGCTGAAGTGCCATCATATGAGGCAAAACATGCTGATAAAAACCCAAGACAACAAGAAGTCAACATGGGTTTCAAAAAAAGTCCTGTTTCAAATGAAGTAAAGATACTAATCATTATTCATTCTGAGCAAATGGAGTACACAAATTGCTTTTGCTGTTTCCCAGGCACAAGCAGAAGTTAAAAGTACTAAAAACCCCGAGTCACATGTAGAAAGCGAGATAAGTTTTCCTTACAAGTTCCTGCACCCTGTATTGATATCTCTGACAGACAGTGAATTGCCTGTCACTATCTCACCATTTGAAAAAATTTTGCTTTTAGTCAACTGCTCCTCCTCAAGAATTTTTCATGTGCTCAGAGAGCAACCATTTAAACTTCCAGCCATTCATCAGGAGGTGTGCCTTGGGTCACTTTATGAATGCCCAAGTACACTTATTATGTAATGAAAAAAATGCCTTGTGTAAGGTTCTGTTAAGAGATTTTGGTTTGTCCCTATACCACTCACTGTGTTATCTCGTCAGACCAGCTTTATGCTCTTTTTGATAAGCTTCCCATTCAGGATGCACAAAGGATCCTGGAAATCTCTATGTATTGCTTACCTTGCTGCTTTTCCTGACCCATTCTCTATCTCTTCCTAGAGGCTCACTTTAAACCTTCTCCCTTACCTCTACTCTCACTTTTTAATCCAAAGCCTTGAAGGGCAAAATATTCCAGCTAAAGAACTGATGGCTCTGCACACAGTTGTCATCTCATTCTTCTGTTCTAACAGTGCTGTCCTCTGCTACAAGGTCATGCTTCTCCCAAAATCTCTGCTGGCTTGAAGTGGGAGGGAAGGGAGACAGTGATTGTGAGGAAGGCTTCCTGGAAATAACTGCTCAATAAATTTAGGGGAGTGCTGAAATTATAGGGAAGGGAGGAGGAGGAGGCGGCAGTGGTGGCAGTGTTGGTTTTTGTTGTTTTCTCTTAATAAAGACAATGGAAACTTTGAGCTTTGTTTGGATTTTGTTGTTTGTTTGGTTTTGTGCATAGCTTTGCATTTAGTTTGGGCCAAAACAACCTTTTCAGTATTTACCAGTATTGCTACCTTTAAAGGGAAGAGAAAAAGCTTTTCCACTTAAATACGCTTTTGCGCATTAATCTGGGGAGGCATATCCTGACTTGGGAATTCAACTGTGTCTCTGTATTCAGGAGCTGTGCTTAGTGTTTGACTTCAATTTTTCTCTTGCAAAAGAAGATAGTATAGGATTTCCCAGTGATCTTAAGTCTAAATTTCTTTTTGTGTACTCCCTTTGGACACTTTTTCTCCTAGTTTTCATTTCCCACCAATATAATTTATTCCAAGTACCAGTTCTGTTGCCCTTGGATGCTTCCTTGCCTTTTCCTTGATGTAGGCAGTGAGAAGGAACACCAAATAAAACCCAACTTGCAGTAGGATATTTTTCTTTTTTTAATTTCATTTCCTTTAAACTTTAAAAACAAAACACTGAAAAAAGTCAGTGGCTGCAGTTTTAGGAATATTTGTGTGAGCACTGGTCTGTGCACAAAGAGGGGAGGGAACAGTTTCTGCTTCCGTAAGCTGGACTTGTGCAGGCAATGCAGGGCAGAAAGCTCAGTGTATCTTCTCTGTCCACTGGGGTTGCGAGTCTGCACCAGACTCAGCAAGTGAGCATATTTACATACATCTACATTATTAACATTCTGGGGGAAAAACAAATGTTTTCAACATTATTTTATCAGTTTCAAATACTTTGGTGTTTTGAGTTTTTTGGTTGGTTTTGTTTTGTTTTTTTGCTTGTTTTGGTTTTTGGGTTTGGTTTTTTTTTCTGTTTTTATTTATAAGGGAGAGGAAGGCAGAATTGTCATATTTTGAAACCAGAAGTACCCTACAAAGTACACCAAGTCACATTAGAATAAAGTGTCTATTGAGCAGTAAGATTTCTCTATCTTGAAGAAGTGCGTCTCACTGTTGCTGTAAATGAAAAGTCACTAATGTATTTGACTTTGAGCATGTCTCCACATGGTATTTTCTTTCCTCTCAACTTCAGATACAAACAGCTTTTTTGAACAGAAAAGGTTAACTAGAAAAACAAGCAGAACAATGCATGCTTCTGTCTAATCTCAGCAGTCTGGGACTGTGTAGTGTACTGTTGCATGTCAGGCACACAAACAGTGCATCTGAAGAAAAACTTAGAGAAATGTTTTAATATTGTAATTTTCAGATTATCAATACTGGGGATCTAAGCTCAAAACAAGTAGCAGCGTGCACTTGGAGAATGATGTATTCTGAATGCTACTGAAATGAGCATCACCTCTTAATTACTCATTTACATGGTCCACTTTGTAGTTCACCTTTGCAGAATCTTTGTATTGCCTGCTTTTCTAATGGTAGTGTATACTTTCTGGGTTTTAGAGGATATAAATTCTGAAATGAAGTGTGAGTTTTAATGAGCTGGTTTTTACTTTCCTTGAATTTGAGAACATGTTTATAAACATCTAAGTAGACATTAGGAATTCTTGGAAAGAAAACAGTTGATAGCTTTCCAGAGTACTGGTCATGCAATGTGAGAAGTAAAAACAGAAAAAAAGGCATGTGTATAGATCTTAATTTCAAATAAATTTATAAGAGATATAGGCAAATGTAAAGTCACATTCAGGGTGCTTCTAGCCAAATTAAATACCAATAAATTAGATGTTAAGGGGGAGAGACATTTGAAAGCAGGAATGGGTATAAAGTTTTTTAAAGTGAATGGTGGAGGAAATGGCAAAATTCTAGTGGGAGCCTGAGAAACAAGAGAGGAAGTGTGCTGAGCAGATGGTACACGTTTTGACAGAAAAAATAAGTAAAAATAAGTTTTATTTCTTCAATTCCACCAAAAAAAAAAAGTAGAATTTACCAGACATATTTTTTTTTTTAATAAAAGATAGATGATTGTAATGAAGGGCCCAAATGAGAAGCAGAGGCTTTTCACAGGCTCTGATGTGACTGAACTGGAGTGTGCAGCATTTGGTGTTCCAAGTATGAGATAATGGCTTGAAAGTAGATGGAATAGGGCACATTCATATTAA
The DNA here is from genome assembly GCA_009867235.2 of Psittacus erithacus. Classification (NCBI taxonomy): domain Eukaryota; kingdom Metazoa; phylum Chordata; class Aves; order Psittaciformes; family Psittacidae; genus Psittacus; species Psittacus erithacus. The sequence goes on along the minus strand of WYDI02141187.1, from coordinate 87,255 downwards.
GCAGAGGAAAAACAGACTTTATAGACTTGCAAGTAATGAACTGCATTGTGGATGTTTAGGATCAGTACAGTGAATTGTCAGTGAATCTACAGTGATGAATATAACTTATCCTAGCCAGTTTAGGCAGTAGAAGCTTGTTGATGCCTTGCAATGCTAGACAGCCAAGAGCCATGAAAACAGACAGTAGCGCTTAGGATTGTGTGGGACTGAAAAATGATGACAGAAGATATTAAATGATCGGTTAAGACACTGAAGAGATCATTAAAAAGCAATAGAGATGCTAAATAGAGTTGGATTTCTGCCTCTCCCTTTTTTCCCCATACTCTGAAATGTGACAGGAGGCTTTTAAGGCCAGGAATTATGATGAAAAGACATTGTAATACTTTTAAAAAGATGTTTAAAGAAATAGATTTTCCCTAGCCTAGTAGTATGAACTACTTCATGTATACCCACTGCTCAAAAACGTTATTTAACCCTGCCCCATCCCAAGCATCTTCCTTGGTCCAATTGCTCATGCTTACCGCAGAATGCAAGGTGATGAGTTGGTTGGGTTTTGCTTGGGTTAGGTTGTTCTTGTTTTTTCTTTTATTTTTTCAAGGAGCAGGAAAGAGCATAAAGAAGGATAGTGGCATAACAGTCATAACCTGTTGAAAAGATTGACTCTGAACTGAAAACACAGACAGCTCCTATGCCATCTGTTATACCTGGAGATATCTGGCATATAGCTATATCAGCGTCAGGTGGAAAAACTACAGGAGATGTTCTAAGGTCATAGATATGATAAAAACAGAAAGAAAGGATGCTATGTAGGTGTTAGATGCCAAAAAATGGTTTTCTGGTGAATACCAGTTTGATGGGGTAGAAATAAAGGAACTCCCACAAGGCTAAAAGGAAATACAAATTGTTCTGAGTAACCACAGAGAGGATAAGAAGGAAAAGCAAACTTAAATCTCATGTGGTCCAGGGACAGCTGCCAGCTGCATGTGTGTTTGCAAGCGAGGAGGCTGATTATTGCAGCATAGGCTGATGTCTCCTGAAAAGTGTTTAGAGCTATTTGTGGAAATTTTAAACTCAAAGAATCTCAGAGGATTTGGTCTTGGAATCTACTTGTGAATGACACAGCCTTGTCTGGGGAAGAGATTTGTCATTCTACCAATCAATTTAACTGCAAGAATGCCTTGAGTGGGCATCCTTGAAAATACAGCTATTTCCTTTCTTTTAGCCTATTGCTACTCTAAGCAAATTTTTGTATTTGTTTGCAAAGTCCTCTGTCAGACGCTTGTTGGCTTGCTTTAGTTATGTGCTTGGCTTTGTGATAATGTTTGCACAAACTTGTAAGGTTGGATCTCTGCTTATGAGCAAAGGATAAGCTTATAGCTGCGTGCCTGATCCTTTAAAGGATTTAGCTACCTACAAGACAATCAAAAGGCAAACTTACCTTAGTTCTTATTGCAAGTTAATCTATTGTTAAAATCGACTATTTAAATCCCATTGTAGTAGCAAAGACGAATTCTGAAACACAAAGTAGGGGAAAAGTAAAGCAGTTGTAGAAAAGAGAGAAGATAGCAGGAGGGAGCGAGTTGTTTAATTGAAGGTTTTTCTGACTAATAATTAAATTCCATTTCCATAAGATGCACATTGCTTGACTATCTACTTGAACTCTGTTGACTATTTTGTATGAATACTGGCATGAGTATAGAAATATAGATTCAGGTACCCTCGCTGGCAATAAAACTGGTGGGGCTGCTGTGGAGGAAAATACCTGTAAGTCCTAAAAACTGATTTCATATCTCTGCAAAATATTTGTTGCTCAAGAAATAGATGGGAGAGAATTCCTCCCATTTCTAGCTGTTCATATTCTGATTTGTTTAGATTGCATCTGTGCTCGCTTTTGTTCTGTGTAATAAAACTTGTGTCTTTTTACATAAATCCAAAATACTGTCATATTATCTGGACTATCTCTTATCCAATTTTGGCACCGATTTCACTTAGAGAAACATGTATTTTTCCTTCTAAACTCTTCTAATAACAGCGATCAAACAGAGAGTTTGGAAGGGATTGTGTAATGTGTTGGATGGACTTGCTGGTACTGAAGTTGCAGTGATTTGTAATCCAGCAATGACCTTACCAGATTTCTGCAGACATGCTCAGCTGTGACTGAATGGTCATAACAGTGTACTAGCAACAGGGGGACATATGTTAATTTTACATTTATTTGACACTGCTGAAAATGGTTTATTAGATAATTATGGATAAATATGCTGCACTGAAGTAAGTGTCTTAGTATTGACATCAGTGAGTCAGCTGACACTCTACCCTTGATACACTGCTAAATAGTCTGTTTACGAAAGCTTGTTCAGTTAGGTGTTCATCTTATCTCAGGCATCATCGGAGTGTTGTGTGAGCCAGAAATTACCTACCCTCTTCTGCTGGAACTCCAAAAAGGCTGTTATCTCTTGCTTTTATTGATTAGAACTAGGAGGAAGTCCTCTTATTACTGCCCTGAATGAAAACAGTAGGAGAAGGAAATAGAAACAGTTGTTTCAGCTTCGCAGACTGAATGGATTTAAACAAGATTCATGTCAAAGTCCGAACAGCAATAATTAAGAAGGAACCTCTAAACTTTTCACTTGTAGTTGCTAAATGTGATTGCATACTTGGAGTTTCAAGACAGCTGCTCTGAATGTAACAGAGGCTGTCTAGTAGTTTTGCGTCATTACCTTCTTTTATAGGCAACTTTTTTACCACATGCAGAAAAGAAAATCTCTGAAGTGCTTTTCATAAAAGGGGGCCAGTCAAAACAGATCACAATTGTATTTCAAATAGTGTTTATTTAATTTGATTTCCATGTAGCTTTCATTGTCTACTTTCTTTTACATTCTCATTTCCATCTGGAAGGCTGGGAAGGCAGCTGGCTTCCCAGCAGACACCAACTCCACAATTAAGTAGCTGGCAGGCAGCTATTGCTTTCCTGTTTGTGGAGACTGTCTGCCTTGCTAGACCTCATGGCACACTTGCCCGCTATAATCCATTTGCACTGGGAACCTGGCTGCATCTATTGGCTCTTGATCAGGTATATAAAGGGTTCGATTGGCTCTTGAGTAGCAAAAACTTTTTATAAGACCAGGCATTAGAAACATATGGACTATAAAGATTTGAAGCCAATTTGCTGTGTTATCTGTACCCTTCATTTACCTTGTAAGGAAATACGTTGGGTACTACTTTGAGGTATACTCGGACTGTCTCATCAGGATGGCACAATAATACTTTTCTTGCCCTGATGACTCTAAATCAGAAAGATGCTCCTGAAGCTGTTCCTTATGTACATTTGTGGTGGGATGTTCTGCACTGCCTGCAACATCTGAACAACATTAATCTTTGCTCCTGTTTTGAAGTCTGTTCAGTTCTTAACATCTTCTCTACTGCTAGAAGTTCCCATAACTTGGAAATACTGTGAACTTTAATAATTGCCAAAGATTTTCTGATAGTCAAAGCCCCTTCAAAGCTTTACTGCATTTTCCCTGCTTCTCTGAGAGCTGGTAGACCATGATCCATAGCTGCTTGCTTACAGATTACAGAAATAGTTATTATTCAAAATGTTTTGAAAGTTGAATGTGGGAAACCAGAAGACAAGCAATTAAGCTCATGCAACATATACACACCTGGAGTGCATATATATTATATACACAAGATCTTTCAATCAAAAAAAATTCACAGAAATTATTTGAAATGAGGGGTTTTTTAGAATTTATAATTGTGGTTCTTGTCTTGAACAATTCTTAGTTCAGCAGTTTTAGTTTTCTTTTCTAGTAGCCTATAAATATTCTCCTTTTCTCTGTCCACTTTTTTGTGGTATTGCAGAGGTGTCCAGCACTCTGTCAAAGATGTCAGATTCAGATTTTGGGAACTCTTACACGCTGTGTGTCTCCTCTCCTTCAGCAGCTTCCATCCCTGTGAAATACCACACGTTACTTGGGGTTTCTAAGCTACCACCAGCCATTCTGCTTTTGTTATTAAGCAAGGTGGTACTTAACCAGTGCTAGTAAGTCCAACAAAAGGACGTACTAGTACATTCGGATGCCGGATCATAGAGCTCCATGCTGCATCACAGAGTGAGCATTTCCTTAACCTTAATGAAGAATCATGATGGAATCTGCTAGATAATATATATTAAAAGTTAAAAAGTTAAAATCTTTCATTTTATTGTATTTTTTATTGTGTGCTGCTTTTTTCTTTTTTTATTACAGGTCTAAGATAAAAGATTAAGAAGGCAAAAATCAACAGCAATTAGGTGCCTCAAACTTTTTTCTCCTAGAATACTCAACCCCAGGTTTAGATTTTATTTTTCCACCTTAATTTTCCAGATTCATACAACAGTTATCTAAGGAGAACATAACATTTTGTACACATCGGTTACTGACACCAGTTATTTTTATCTTTTGCATTCTGTAGGAGGCAAACAAGCTTCATTATCTTCATTGTACAGAAAGGAGCTTCAGGCAGTGGCAGAGCTGCCTTGGAAAATTCAGTAGACACTAATACGCATCTTAAAGCTATCCTATAATCAGACAGCATCTGAAAGAGGGATGGACAACAGATTCTGTTTCCGTTCTTCAGTGTCATGCCTTTATTCATTAACTATCCTTATAGTTTTGCAACAACAGGAACATCTTTTGGTGGCTGTTATCGTCGGTTTTCAATGGAGGAGGAGTAGAAAAAGGAAAGATAGTAGCCTGAATCTAGAATAAAACTATGTTTAATTTTAACATGGTTACAGACTGTTATACCATCAAGCTCCCCATCTTCTTATGCAACATAGATACAAATGTTTCTGTTATGTTATAACAGAGGTCCTCTTATGAAGTGTTTAGTTTTTACATGTGTTTTCTTAGGCTTTGGTTAGCTGAGCTAATCTACAGGCTAAATCTTCAGAAAATAAATATTATTTCAATAAGCCACAGTGGATGAAGCCAGAAGCAGCTTCTGTGGCTATTTCGTCTCTTCTGAAAAGTGTCATGAAACCTCATACGTCAAGAAAAACTTGTTCAAATTATCACACATTTGATAACAATTTTTGCCAACCTCTTCTTTTCCTACACTTCCTGAAGCAGTGGTCCCTAGTCACGTTCCAATGTGGTCTAATCATTTTGTCCAGAAGCAATCCTGTCCTTCACACTTGAAGAACACCTCTGGGTGGTTTGCCACATCCTTCAGGCAGGTATGCTGTGTGTATCCTTACAAGTGGCATCCAGCTGGTGTTAGAATCAGTCTTGTCTAACTTTCTGGCTGCTGTTACTGTCCTCCAGCTTTTGATATTGCATCTGCCTAGCAAAAAGAGCAGTCCAGGTGTTACTTGGCTTCAGATTTTGTTACAAGATTTTTTTTCTCACCCTCCTGTTGCTAATTTGAATGTCTTGGCCAGACTCCAATGCAAGTAATTACATTCTGTCTAATTTTGCCTGCCATTTCCATTGCAGATGTTATTTGTCACTACTTGTAAGAGTGCTGAGTGGCAGTGCTGTTTAATTTCCAATGCATATTTGGGTACTGAGAAGAAAACTGTGCACGGAGTCCAAAAGGAGCTTACCTTCCTCCATTTGATTATAAATACCACATTAATAATCCATTTTTGAGAGGGGAAATGGGAATACATTTTGGTCTGGCAAGTTTGTTGCCAAAAGCGGCACACAGAAACACTTGTTGTCAATGTGCTCTTTATATCAAGTGTTTAATTACCAGAAACAAGCTGGATGTAGAGTTGTTACGTTTGAACATCCATGATCCAGAAGTCCAGGATTTCAGATTCTCACCTAGTTTGAATTGATAGGTCCCATTTGATTGGCCTTAGGCTGCATTTATATTAGATAAGGCCCCAAACTATCAAAGATTCTATGTTTTGTTTTCATGTGTGTGTAGCCTCTGCTCTTGAAGGCCATGATCTTTACAAATTAACTGTTATTTCACAAGCTGCATAGTAGAAATGAATTAATGTCTCTGTTCCAGAAAACACTAAGGTTCTCCCACATTGCCTACACGTATCTATTTAGTTTCTGGCATGTGAAGTAATTCAGGAAAAATTACCTCAAAGATGAACTGGAAAATCAGATGGCACAGAATTCATCTTTAAGCCTTTATGAATCAGGTAGGTTACCTTACTCATGACTTGCTATCATTTATTATGATAACATTTATTGTGGTAGTCATTTATTATGACCTTTCTGGATTAGTTGGTTTTAAAAGAATTAGATTTGTTCGCTAAATTTGTTTAATCTATGCAAATTCCAGAAGTGGTTAAATCAGAATAAACAGATATCAGCAAGGTGTAGTACTGCTTAGAGTCATTTAATTGATTGTACTGTCTAAAAGCTTCAAAACTGAGAATTTGCTTTGCGCTGAAAAGCTTTGTCCTCTTGCATTCAACATGGTTTTATTTCTATGGTTTCTTAAATAATACTAGGTCTCTACATAAAGGAATAAACAGGTAAACGTGGTTCTGTGCTTTTATAAGAGGACTGAGCAATCTTTTCAAATTTCTCCCTAGGAATATTTGTGCAGTTTTACCATAAGAGCTATTTCCAGCTCAGTGCCACAAGAACAGGTCAGCTGATTAACCAACCCTATGGTACATGAGGTCTGTGAGAGGAAAAGGAATGTAGAAATTGCTTTGGCGTAGTATGAATTTTTCCATTAGGTCAGTAGAGTTTCTGATACAGCCAGAACTACAAACAGCACACAGATGAATGAATCCCAAGTTTTGTGCGCACAGAATAATGAGTACTACTTCCTTGTCACAGAGCAGTGGAGGTAAAAAGATTTGCAGTGCACTAAATAGTTCTATGTTGCAGATTCCACTGTGTCATGGAGTGGAAGCTCAGCTATTAGCAGCAGTCTAGCTAAGGCACCGGGGAGTTCAATGCAGAATAAAATATCCTGCTCAAACTCTGTGCCACATTAATATAGACCAGGGCCCTACAGAGGGCCTTTTGCAGCGAAAGTCTGGTTTTACTCATCCTAAGAAAGGTATTGCACTGCAGCTGAACTTTGTTATACAACCTGATGTGGAGGAGGACAGGGAGTCCTGACCTAAGAGATAACTTGGGATGATTTTTTTAGTAGTTGAGTACACACAGATCTTTCAGGATTTGATCTCTATTTGTTAAACAAAGCCAGGAGTGCTTCACGTCTTTATACGTGTTATTTAATAACTACTTTGGAACACTTTAGGTTATTTTTCTAACCACCTCCATTGCATTAAAGTGCAGCATGAATACTGTAAAATATTTCTCATTAATATTAGCTTGATTTTTTTAAGTGATGACATTTGACTGTTTTATTATCTCTTTCATGCTCTACCTTCTGCCAGAGCAAATATCTCAGAAGGAAATACAAGCTCAGTGACTTAAAGGCTTACAGAACTGGTCTTGTAGTTCTTGCTTATATAAGTACTTGGTAAGATGCTTGTGATCTTAGTGCTCTGCTTCCCAAGGCACTAGCTCTTCTTCTGAAATGATATTGCATTACATTGTGTCATGGAATATTTCTAAATAATAAAAGCAATAAAATTTTGATAGTCTTTTCTTGGATATGAGACTAATCTATGGTGTATTCATTAAAGTGTAAGAGTGGAGCCTTATGGGTTGCTCAAGCTCCCCTCCTTCACTGATTTAAACCAGACTGCATATATCTGCAGCTCAATGAACTTGCATAAAATTAAATCCATGTGACTTATTATTTTTCTCTTGCATCTAGAAGTCCTTGTGAGCCATGCTTTAATTAAACAAGTGGCACCATGGCTTTAGTTTCAGATACATTGGTTAAAATGAGATTTTTTTCATGACACTCTTCCCTAATCTGTAAAGAGAAAGCAAAAAAGTGTTGAGAGAGAGGGAGATAAGAAGAAAATATTCTTTCCCTTATGTCAGAAATGATACATCAGATCTTGCAATTAGTATTGCTTTGTACTTTTGCTCCTAAACAACCATTAACATAAAGCATAGTTCTTGTTATACAAAACAATCGGTTTGAGAGTGATCATATGTGGATGGATGTTGTTAAGAGCTCTCACATCTTTCTTCGCTATTTGCATTGGAACTGGAATGGTGCCCACAAAGCTGCCTTGTTCTCTGTAGCCTAGAAAATATCATGGTTTCTTTGTTTCATATGATTTAACTTTTGTTAAATGGGATTACCACTTGCCAAGTAAGCACAGTACTTCTGCATTAAACATTTTCCTCTATGTAAAACAGAGCCCAGCTGAATTCTACACTGGAATAGCATCACCATTTTGACTCAACCCTACAGAATCCCAGGAAAATCAGAAGTAGGACTAAAATTAGCATCAGATGCTTCAATCTTTAGCTCATACCAGAATACAAAGTACACACTCTGAAGTCAGCCTGATGACTTTCAGCCGAGACAGATCAGAGGGTTAACGGAGATTTCTTCATACTTGGGCCCTGTTCCAGCAAAGCACTTAGGCATATGCTGAGGTCCTGCAGCAGTGCAATGTCCAGCACTGCTTTGATTGCCTCTAGATAGCTAGCTATAGTTTCACTTTCTGTCTTAAATCTTTTCTCACTTGATGCTGATTGCATAGATACACAGATTAAAGGCGAATATACAAATAGGATACTATTCAAGCTGATTTATTTATTAGCTGCGGTAGGTTCCTCATTTGAAAAAAAGCCACAGAAATACACTCTCTTCCCAAGACTTACAACATACATTTTGGACATTGTGTAAATGATGCAAGGCTATATTGTATGTGTGTTGTTTTCAGATCATAAACCTCCCTGATTGGCATTCTTCCCTATATTGCCAATAATGAATGCACTGCGGCATCCCACTGGGGAGCTGTGGTGGAATTGCAGCTTTATAGATCAACATTTGCATAACAGGTTTCCAAAGTATATCTGGTAGGGTCTAGCAGAATTGATAAACTTTGAATTTGTAGTCACTGTTCACCTTAAAGTACCCTCTTTGAGTAACAATCAAAGATAAGGCACTTTCTAATTATGCTCAAGGAAGATTAGAATGTAAAAATAAAAAAGAAGGGTGAAAACCCACACCCAAAGGAAACTCAGCTAAATCCCCTTTTTCTAAATGTTTGGTTTGTTGGGGTTTTTTTCCAGTTAATCATTATATCCTAGTGAAAGTTCTAGCTGTAAAGTTTCCTTCTGTCACAGCGTATTTGGACTTTCGTTTGCTATTTTAACAATTTCTTCTTTAAAAACCATGGGTTTGCTGGTTTATTCTGGGGCAAAGATCACTGTGTTTTCCTATATAATGGAACAGGCAGTTTCCTTTCTTGGTAGAGTTGCTATGAAACTGTGTCAATTACTGTTTGTAGATAACTGAAGTTGTAAAGCAAAAGCTGGTAGAGAACAGCAAAGAACTTTCATTTTTTTAACACTATAGGAAGTGCATCCCGGAAATGCCATTCTTTGCTTCTCTTGCTATGGACATATATGTTGGGGTTTGTGTCCTGAATACTACTTGAGCTAGCAAATCAAGCATATTAATTAAGGCTGTGGTAAATGGGAGCAGATATGAGTAATTATCTTTAAATCTTTCTCATATGCCATAGCTTTCAAAAAGATATGTAGCTTTTCTTCAAAACTAATAGCCTCAGTAATTTTTTTGTCCTTATTTTGCCAGGTTCATTAAATGGTTCAGCAGCTCGATTCTGGCAGAACAAATGAAATGCAATAGAAATGTAATCGCATATTTGTTCTACAGTTTAGCCATGCTTCTGTATTTGTAGATAATTTAATGCCCATTAAAAGCATCCATCCTAATGCATATGCAAACAGCTGCAGTTCTTGTATGATTCTGAATGGTCCTTATTTGCCATGGTACTGTGAAAATATGTCCAAAAAACCACTCAGAGAGAGAGTTCTGCTCTCCAGTCCTCTGCTTGTGTTCCGTTAATTCTCAAACTGCCTGGCTGTTATAGACCAATGGTTGTGACAACCATACTCTGTGTTAAAGGTGTTAATAGTCAGTAAATTACTTCTGACAGAAAGCTATGGAAACTAAAACTATGCAATATTCTGTCTTTGCTACAAAGGATTTCCTTTCTTATACTCAGTACAAACAGCACAGCTTCCAGCATGCACATCTGATTAATGGCATTGACTGATCCAAGCAGGCAGCCCTATTCACATATAAGTCATGCATATAGAACTTTTTAGAACTCAGTCAAAGCTTATGTGGACACACTCATTGGTCTTTAATGGACATCACAATTATAAATATGTGTTTAATTAGTAAAGGAAAATAACTGTTTCTGCCTTTTAAAAATCAAGCTGAATAGTATCCAGTAAGGATAACTTTACAAACCACTGAACTAAAATGGTGGAAATTTAAGAAGTTTTATACAAACCCACTAATTAGAAGATGTTTATATGACAGGAGGCTTTAGGGTAGGCTGTCAGTTTTCTAAAGCTGCCATTTTTCCTACATGTCTCAGACTTTTTCCATCTTCCGGAGCCAAATCTCCTCCAGAGTTCTTTGGTTTTTCTTCTTTCTTTTTCCTTTCCCTGAAGTAAGCTAGTAATAAAATACAAAGCCTCCAGTATTCTGGGACAGCGGCAAACTCTTCCCTACCCATGACAGGGGGTTGAGATTAGATGATCTTAAGATCCTTTCCAACCCAAACCATTCTATGATTCTGTAGTCCTATTCTGTTTTTCTCCCCCCCCCCTTTTTTTTCTCCATACTGTTTATCTGCTGTGCATAACTCTGCTTTCTTATTTAGGAAAAAGAAGCAAACAAATAATAGGGCTTTGTTCAGCTTATCACAACATTGAAATGTATCTGTTTTCTGTGTTGTTACCTTTAGGGATGTCAGAACAGAATTTCTGAGTGAAAGTTGTTGTTTTTTTTTTTCTTTTAATTACAGTATTGTTAAGATAGTTCTGTCTAGATAATATCTGAGAACAGGAGCTTGTTTGGGTATTACAGCATGAAGTGGGTGTTATTGTTAACAGCTAAATTCCTCAAGGCTCTGGGAAAACAGTAACAAGTTAATGCGAGGGGGCTAACAGTCACCAAGGTATTTGCTTCCTCCCACATGCTTTGGTATGAAAACTTCAGTGTAATAGCATAAAAAAAGCTCCGACCAACCAACCAGCCCCTTAGCACAGCATTCCTGCTGAAGCCCACACATTAACTGGTCCTTCTCTGACATTTTGACATCTAGGAGAGCACAGACAGTCTTTCTGGTGTGGCTTTAAGTAGCCACTCAGGTCATCACCTCCCTCTTCATGTCATTACTCTGGGCCAAGAACTCAGAGGCAAGAAACAGTAAAGAGAATCCTTTGAGCTTGTCTATGAAGTCACAGGGAATTCCAGGAGATGCCTTGGTTATAGTCACAGACAAGGACTTCATTCCACCTAGCAGCTTTGATCTATTAACTATCAAGCAAAGAGAGAAAAAGAGGTTAAATATATCAACTTCTCATCTCCCTCCTACTCACCTCCTAGACCACACACTGCTTCATAAACAAGGGGAACATTTGCAAAGTATCCTGAGCTTCATACTCAGCCCAACAGTTACTTCTGAGCCTCTCAAGGGAACAGAAGATCTTCCTCTCCTACCTCTGAGCACTTAAGGAAGCCCTCTCCAGTCCCACTCTCATTCCACATTCTACTAAATTCTGTAAGGCAGGAATAACTTGTGTCTTTGAAACTGGCTCACCTGACCTTGCCAAGTGTGGGTCAAGGTTTCCCCTTCAAACAGGAAATTTTCTTTCCAAGTGTATGTTCCAAGGAGGTAAGAAACTTCTTTTGTCCAGTCTTGTCTCTATTTGTCCTAGTATTTAGCTATTAAAATGCCAGGGGGATAGGACTCTGTGAAATACTAAGAGAGGGCTTCTTTTCTGTTCAGGCTGCTCTAGTTCCTCGAGTTAGAACCAGGAATTGAGTATGGAGCTTTACTTTGCATTTTGCAAAATGTTCTGGGCTTCCTTTACTGAAACTCGGTTAGTGCAGCTGCTTAATTAACTGTTTCCAAAATCTGAGAAACTATAAATCTTTATCCCAGCAGGAACTGCATTGAGATCAATACTCTTAGTGATGAAAGGCAAACAAGATAGTGTCACAGCAGGATGCCCCTTTCTATAGGGAGAGATATTCCACCTTGTTATTAATCGAAATGTTTTATTGGAACTAGTATAAATAGATTTGTTTGGAAAAAGGGAATGATTTTTTGAAAAAATTTTAAAATTCTTACATATTATTTAAACCAGAAGTTTTTTACTGATAAAAGTAAATGATGGTGTCCTTCATCCAAGGAAATTTTCATCTGAGAAAGTAACCCAGCCAACAGTATCTGGATTTGACAGCTCACATAAGTGGTTCTTTAACATAAAATTTCAAAGTAGTTTGGTTTGGGTTTTTTTGTTTGATTTCAGGTTTTTGGGTTGTTTTTTTTTATTTGAAAGATTTCTAACAGTTCTTCTCCAGACATGTAAATATTTGGGCTGATAGCATAAACTAAGTCTTGAGGAAGATCTTAGTGATTATTTTAAAGTCCAGATAAAGCACCCCAGAAAGCTGATACTGTGAACCTTTTTAACAGCCTGCGTAAACCTGCAATTGTTTGTAGGTAAAGTAGCAAGTTCATTCTTTTCTTCTATGTTATTATATAATTTAACTGTACTGAATCAGTTCCCGAAAGTATATTATGTGGGACAATTCTATTGTTTAAGAAAACGAAATGATATAAAAATGCCATCACAGGCTGTCACATTTCTGTGTTAAAAATAAGCCTCTGTATTCCAACCAAAACATCTGCATTATTTCAGACTTTCAAGATTTTTAACTGTCCACAGTTCAATTTCAATTAACTTTGCTATTTAAAAGAAAATAATCACCAAAGCTCAAACCATGCTTGCCATTTTTCTGCCTGGAAATGGTTGTCATTGTTCAAAAAATGAAAATGTAGAGCTGTGAGAATTCCACTGTAATAAAATTATTTCCTTGACTGTGTAGCTCCCATTATTGTGAGCCAGTTTTTGCTGTACTTTCAGGTAGAAATTGATATCTACATAGTTTCTGTCTCTTACTGCCTTTAAAAGATAGATATGTAAGTGCCATACGATGTGAATCTGACTGCACCAAGTTGTGTTCTTACATATGGCTTATACCACAAAAAAGGCATAAAGGACTATAATGAAGTCAGCTAGCTGCTTTCATGCACTGTATTATAAACTGTTTTTAACACCTGTGCTGTTCCCAGCTGAGTTGTTGTTAGAAGGCAGAGGTCATGTCTGTAACTACTAAAAGTATATGTAAATATGAAAAGGAAGTTCAGGGAGAAATACTGGTATTCCACATCATTTCAGAAGTCAAACCAGACTTTGCTATGATGGCTTATTTTGCAGGATAATTCTCTTATTCACTTTGAAAGCACCTTTAACTAGGGAAGAAATAATAAATAACAAAGGGGAAAAAAATGCTGGTGACAGCATAATATGGTAATGGTCCCAAACCTAAAGTCAAGCCAGTTTTTGAAATCCTGACTGCATCTGTTGAAGTGGGACATGCAGAGGTAAATCTGGCACTGATTTTTATGTAAATTTAATATATTCTATGTTAATAAATATGCATATTTAAAATATTTTATTTTAATGTATATTATAAGCAAATAATAAAATTAACAGCTGGTATTAGTGTTCTGCTCTTCAGAATAAGGCCAGGAGATGAGATATTTCCCTTCTGCTTGCCCACTGGGTGGTTTGCATCAAGACTTAACTGTACCTTGTTATGCTTCAGGTGATTACTTGTGGAAATATAGCAGGAAAAGTTTTTTCCTGGTAGGTAAAAATTGGAACCCACTAATGCTGATGCAATAGACCATATGGTCTCCATGGTAGGTGTGCTAAAAAGCGCCTACTGCAGAAAAGTTACTATACAGAGCGCTGTAAGTCTGCTTGGCATAATGTACAGTGGGACTGTGCCAATGAAATGCACGGTATCTGTTGCCTAGATGCATGGAGAAATATAACAAATAAGTCTCTAGTCACTCAACATATGTCAAAACATGCTGTTTGGCTTGAGGTCTTCCCGGTTCACATGGCTGTCCAACAATATCCAAGAAAATTTTCAATAATATTGTGGGAAAGTAAGGAAAAAAAATGTATTCTCTTTTATAGTGACAATTATTTCTCTTAAGCTTACTTTTTTCCAGTTTTTTACATCTCAGTATCCTGTTTTCATTAGCCTGATCCTCGATATCTCTTGCAAGTGATGAGAAGGGTACAGGGATCGCACTGTTTAACCACAGATAAGAATGCTTTCCATTCTCATGATCACATAAAGACAGACTGCAGCTCTTTCTGTCTTCTTAATTTCAGGCAATACTGGATATCATGAAAATTCCCCTTTGCCTTTTTAGTGCATGCATAAAGACAGACTACTTTGAAGTGCGCTGTACTTATAAATTTCTCCATGAAGCGGATAAGTAAGATGTCCATTTTATGGTGGAGGAAACTGAGGCATTTGGCATAAGAAGCTGCCTACCTTGCTACCTTTGTAGTAGACCTAAAACTGGAGCATATGCATACCTAGTTGCTATAGTCCTGTTCAAGCCCCCAGAGCTTATCATTACAAGTATTTCAACCTCTGCACTCCAGCAAGTTATCTTCTGTTTGAGACCTCATTTCAGTTATGTTAGTGGTTATCTCCAAGATGTGTCTTTACTAATGTCATTTAATAATGCCTAGCTGACTAACAGTTCAAATCAATTTTGGGAAAGTTTCTTTAGGTTTCTTCATATAGTAACTGTTAGATAGATAGAAATCAAATATTTTTGTTTTGTTTTTTTCTTTTTGGGGGGGTTTAGTTCATGGTCTCCAGTTTTATTACCTGGAGTACATCTATGTGGATGTCAAGACATATCTATCTTTCAGCTTATGGTTATTAACTCCACCTTTTTGAATTCATTTGGAATTGAATAAATGAATTAAGAAGTAAAAATCCTTATCTTTAAAACCTGCTTAAGTCTGAGAAATGAAGATCTCTGATTCTGCTGGTTGCATCCAGCATACCTGCTTGCCTTTAGCATTTCAAATATTCAAGATAAAAATCTGACAGAGAAGAAACAGAAGCAGTTTGCTCACTATCATAGAGTAGAAGCTTGATTTTTAAAATATGGATGTGTGAGCTGTAACTTGAAGAATGTTTAAGAAAAGCATGCCATATAAATGGGCTTCCAAGACTAAGCAGTTACAAATGTACTGAACCGATTCTGATTTTAAAGAAAAGGCTTTTGCTGTAAGTAATGAGGAACACGGACCACATTTCGTCTTGGCTTCTTGACACAGTCTATAGTAACTGAGCAACTTCTCAACAAATTCAAATTAATCAGTGGCAAACAGAAATATAATAGACTTTTTTGAAAATGTCTCTTTATTCATGCATCATACATGCTATGACACAACAAACCGCACGTTAATGATTTTTTCCAATATTATCTTAGAGCAATAATAAAAAATATTCATAGAAACTTCGTGTGGCAAAGACATTGGGTTGAGAGGAACAGGAAATGACCATAGCTATTTTTTGGTTTACTGTTGTAGCAAGAAATTGCTTTTCTAACAAACCTCCCCCGAGTTTATGCACAAAGGCATAGCATAGGAAAGGTATTTCTCTGCTGTGGAAGCAACATGAAGGAAAAAAGATAATACAGCTTATAGATTTTAAAAGTACTGCAACCTAGCATTTAAGACATTGGGTTGTTTTTTTTTTCAGTCCCTGTTTATTGCTCCATTTAATGCTGGAAAGAGAATACAGCATTGCCTAGTTTTCATAGGTCAACTTGCTTTTTCAAACCTAATCTAGTTTAACAACTCAAAATAGTTGTTTATGTTCAGCTGGATATGCAAATTTTCATGAACAATGAAACAGCATAATGTACATGCACATAAATAATTGGCTAAATTCTCAAGGAGTTTTCGATGTAATATGTATTTCATAAGAACAGCAATTAAGAAACGCTACTTAATAACTTAATAAAGAAAATCTCCAATATATTGACGTTTACTAAGCAATGAAGGTATGTACTTTTGCATTACAATGTCTAAGCAAGAAAGCTTTCACATATCTGAGCTGTCTCAGCAGCCTGTATACTCTCCTCAAGTAGCAGACAGTGTCTTTGAAACACCATGTGCTATACTATTTTCTTTCAATGGTTCCAAGAATATATACCCTTTATCAGTATTTCACCAGGATTTTCACTGTTCCTGAAAACTGGTTCCAGGATATTTAAAGCTAGACTTCCTAATGGACTGGAAAGTGGCCTTTCAGTCAGAGATCCCAGGAATTCTACATTATAATGAATGTAGGTGATCAACAGCTTCTGTTGGAGAAAAAGAGGGGAAATTGCTGAGCATCATCAGAGATCCTGAATAAGAGTTATCACCTGTAAAAGACAAAATTCCTATTTCTGTTCAGCTCTTTATGCATGTTTCTATAGCTACTGAGGCTTGGACTTTGGTACAATTTAGTTTACTAAGAACTTACCTTAAATGAGTGGATAATTAAGCCTATTTTGCATGTTTCAGTTCCCCTATCTACGTGCTGGTTATAATGAAAAATTAAGAATTAGCTGGAAATTAAATTCCTGTTGCACTCTAAGGTCAGGGCAACAGGATATGATGGACTCTTTCAGTGGATAAAAAAATCAAGTGGCTAAAACTTATTCAAGAAAAAACGCAGAAATAAGTTTTCAAGACACAAAACCAAAACAAGACTGTGGTTGCACAGTATAAAAATATGATGTAGAGACCTTCCATCTTGAATCAAAAATGAGATGGCCATGTGATGCAGCGCCTACTATGGCGTGAGATTGTTCTGCTCATTCAGACTTACTCAGAAGTTGTGATGCGTTTATTTTATATTGGCTAGCTATGTCAGACTTTGTTATCTGCCACTAGCATAAACTCTTCATTGAGTATTTCAATTTTATAGAAGTTATACTCTTCTGACAATTTTAGGGTTTAATACATTTCTATGTTTTTTAAACTCTTTGTATAGAACTGTGTGGTAAGAATACCATTATCTGTAAAACATTGTAGATTGGGTTTATAAGCTACGTAACATTCTGGTAGTGTTCTGTTAAATTCCTTAGAGCCAAGGAATTTCTTAAAGGCTCAGTGGAATGATTTGTGACTTAAGGCTGTATGAAAACCAATAGGATATGGAATAGCAGTTTTAGAGGAATAAACTCCTTGTTTAGAGGAATAAACTCCTTGGCTTGTTTCACATGAGAATTTTGTGATTTTATTTTTCCAAGGCTGTCATTGATTTTTTTGAGGACTTTGGGAAAAAAGGGATGAACAAAAACCCAAACCAAACCAAACCAACCTGCAAAACCTGATATAACAATAAATTAGCTCCATGTAATTGGTATGTTCTCCACTCGGTATATAAATAGTCTACAGCTTTCCATAATGCCCTCTTAAGTCAGGTTGAAATACTCCTATTTGCTTCATTGGACCCTATAGGACAAATCCAATTCTGGTACGCTTCCAGTGAAATGAACAGTTACTCTTGGGACTAATTTGGCCAGAATAATTTGACCTTAAAATGATTTCTAGAGAACAGCATTTTATCTTCATCATATCCCTTGAAACAGATAAGAATACTTGAGTTTTAGATGACACTAACTTTAAGATTGGTCCATTTTCTCACTCTCTTATTCTCTATGTAATCACTAAATATGATAAATTGATTAGCAGTCACTGTTTTCAAGCTACATGAGACTTAATGAGACTTTTAAAGACTTGCATGTTATTAAAATACAGAAAGTTTCTTTCTACATTTCTGTTTCTGTTTGGTAGTTGTTAGTGTATGTCTGAAGCATTATTTCATGGGTGAATGATTTTTCTAACTTACTTTGGTGCCTACATTTAAATCAATATATTTGTTTCAGAAACAGTCCTGTCTCTGACTGAATGCTTTGTTGTCAGCAGCTTGCTAGTGTGAGTGAAATCCCATTTGTTTCCATTATAGATGAAACCACACCGAACAGCAATTTGTTTTTGTGTATGTGTACACTGCATAGGCACAGAAGTGACAAAAACAGAAGGAAAATATAAGGACTAAGTTGCAAGCAGTAATGGCAAAACTTTTTACTATGTGTTTGCAGCCTCTGTTTTCTGCACTCACACTGATGGGTCATCAGTACAGTTTTCATGACTTTTTAACACTGTCAATACCCAAGATCTGTAAGACTGAGAAAATTAAGGCTTGCAACAATGATCTTTTGTCTGACCTAAATTAAATCACTGAGGCATGCATCATCTTTTCTCAAGAACTGATTACTATGCTTTATTTTAAGCAATTACGAAGACAGGAAAACAAGAAAGTAATGAATGTTGAACAGTCAAACGTATTCTAATGATTTATCTTTTTAACTTTATCTTGTAAAAGAGCTTCTGGTGATCTCGGAGAGTAAACTTTAAATATGTGGTGCTATTGCAACAAAGCAAAAATTGTTTTTCTTCGTTGTCTTTATTAATCAGTGAGTAGCAGGGAAAAAATGTTGATGCAATCTGGGTCTGCTGAAAATACCAATTTCAGGTACTCCGTGTGAATTCCAAATTTGGGAATTGATTTTGGAGTCACGCTTTCAAAGCATTTGAACAAAAATATTTTTTGATAATGATTTTTCCCTCCCTTATTTTTAGGGGATTTCAAAATCTGCGAGGCTCACCCTTTCAAATTTCCAGGCTAACAGATTTATTCCCATGCAATTCAGCCGGTGCATGATGGAAAAGTAAAAAATGGCAAGTTGGCTTTTTTGAGAGAAATCCTCCCAAAAGATGTCATTCTTAGAAGCACATCTTGATGCTGAAAACCCAATTGGAACCCAGGTCTTCCAAATCTGAATCTTTAGTATACAATGTTGTTTTTCAGGGAGAATCATGAAGCATGGCTATTGTTTTTTTGAAATGCCACTCATACTGCACTCTTTCAGCAGCCCTGTGAACAGGATACCTGTTATCATATATGCACATATGATATAGTATATTTACCAGGACTTTTGCCTTTAATCTAGTCTTGCTGACTTTCAATTTGTCCCTAGCTCTGATTCCCTCCCACGCCCCTTTTCACTCAATCTCTGGTAAGGTCCATGTTTTCAGAGATATGAGGATTTTCTTACATCTGACAAGTCTCCAAAGAGGTCAAGACTGTAGAAGGAGACAAGAACCTGGACTGCGGGACTCTTTCCAAAACCGTGCTTTACTTGAATAAATCATTTGTTCACTCTTCATCTTTCTTTAAAATGGTCATAACTTTTTTTTAACACTGAAGAAAATGACAGAAGAATTCTATACATTCTATATAAACTCTTTGTACAAAGAAACTCTCTCTGAATGCTAGAAACTACTTTCTGTCCAGATTTTAGCACAATATGACTCTTTGATCTATATTAATGCAGTTTTTTTGGTGGAATGGCGGTAGTTGAATGGAAGTGGGTTTAGAAAGATGAGAGTTACTCTTCCTGCCAATAATTACATGTTTCAAAGAGGAACAAAAGGGACCCTGGAAGGCTGTGGATCTGACCAGTTCTGATCTTTATTCTGATCAGTTTGTGGGCAATGCTTTTATTTGGGGATTGGGGTTTGGGGGTTTTATTTTAAGTGGAGGGGTTTTTTTGTTTAGTTGGAGGTTGGGTTGTTTGGTTGGTTGGTTTTGTTTGGTTTGTTTTAGATTCTTTTGTGGTTTTTTTATTTTTTTACTGTTTTGGGTTTGCTGGGTTGTTGTTTTTTTTTCATGGAGAGAATCAGCGTGACGTTGCACTCTACTTACTTCAACTGCTGCTTTAAAAACATGGCATGGAAATTTTTTTGCCCTCTGCTCCTTCAGGCACAAATTATGTTTGGTCAAACCAGACATTCTCGGAATGTCTTACAGAATTGTTTCTCAGACCAAGTTATTTATTCTGCTTCTACGTTTGCAGAATAAAAAGATGGTGTTTGACAGCATTGGCAAATCTGTTATGGGAATGATGAAGTCTTCTCAGCAGCCTTCAGTGTAAATTGCCTCCTTGAAGGAGGCTGGGCAGTTAATTTCAAAGGAAGGGAAAAATTATATGAAACCCAGCAATTAGTCCGCATTTATGCAATGATTTAAATCAGCTTATTGACAAAAAACGTATTCGTAGTTATTGCAGTTGCTGTTATATAAAAAAACATATGTTTGCTTTTATGCACATCAAAGCTTGTAAAAATTGAAACGATAAATGAAGCAGGAAGCTATAATGTCCCTTTACAGAGTTTCCAAATTGCAGGAGAGGTCAGAGCTGAGCTTTAGCCAGGACGACTGGATAATATTTTTTCAGTTTTTTAAATATTTTTTAAGGTTACTGATTACATTGGTAGCTGGACTTGACCTAAAATGGATCTGAAAATAAGCTGTCATTAATAAAGCACTGGGTCTGAAAGTTCAGGTCCTTGGCTTCCACATTCCATTTCCACTTTTTCACTTGTGATTTGGCATTGTTTCTTTGTGAGATTCAGGTTTATTTTGCTATAAATTCCCCATAGTTGTCTGGAGTTTTTTGTGCTGTTTGTTGTATGCACTGACTTATAGGTCACTGTTACACACAGTAGTGCCCCACTTTTGGTTTTGAGTGGTAAGCATCAAAGTTACAGTCTGAGTTGGATCCCTGAATGATCCAAAATATATGTTCTATTTTCATGTATACAGTGGTGTTGAGGTTTTCCTCCTATATTATTCTATGAAAGCCCATATTTCTCAGATTCTGCATTGAGCTAAATTTGGAGACTGTGCTTAAAGTTATGTGATGAGTTTTATTGAAAGGATATTATAGTTCTTTATGCATATGTGAGATATGAAGCTGTAAGCTACATGGGTTTAGACTTCTGAGGTGGGATTGACTTTTTGATCCTCAGTTTCCATTATCATTTTAGACACTGTGTTTCATTACATTTACCTTAGATAGTTTCCTGCATTATTTTTAGATCTGACACTGGTGTTGGTTTTTTTAAATTAAAAGTCCAACAACTTTCAACTAGACTTAAAGATAAGTATCTTTTTAAGGTTTGGATAATCTAGAGAGCTGGTTGTTACATTTAACATGTTGATGCTCTTTTTAGAGGAGTTATTTTTGGGAGGAGTTATTGTCTCTTGCAAGTAGCTCTGCAAAAGTTATACTTTTAGTGGGCATATTAACAAGCAATTAAATGATCAATAATTCACCAGT
This sequence comes from Psittacus erithacus, assembly GCA_009867235.2. Lineage (NCBI taxonomy): Eukaryota > Metazoa > Chordata > Aves > Psittaciformes > Psittacidae > Psittacus > Psittacus erithacus. Next base: position 66,017 of record WYDI02141187.1, on the reverse strand, counting down.
AAACTTACTCCAGCCTCCTCGGTATTTCTAGTACTGATTTGTTCAAGTCTATATTTTGAGAATATCCAACTCAAACCTTTGCTCCATCTCCTCTTTCCCCACATCAATGTCTATTAATGTAATGATGTTTCTTATCTTGCTTGTTTGAGTTCTGTATATTTAATTTGAAAAACACTGCTGAGGGAAGCTAAACAGTGCTTAGAAGACTGGGGTAGGTCTGTTTGTTTCCATCTACTAATTTGTTCTATCCTGTTAGGTCTCTTAATATTTCCTGTGTATTTGGCAAGAAACAGACATGAATAAGGCTGTGCTCTGTAGAACAGCCGCCACTGCCTCTAGCTGTTTCAGCAACGCACCTTGCCAACACACTTTTTCTTCCCAGTTTTGTCTCCTTGAAAAAGGGAGGAGGTTTGGGGCACTGCTTGTCATCTAAAAGCTATTTTGGGATTAGCTGGGTTAGTATCCCAAGGTGAAATGTTTTCATCATCCTGAAGTGGGACAGAAAATGTTCACAGATTAATAAACAAAAAGCCCTGCAAACATACATAGGCTTAGCCAAAATGGTTTGGGTTTACATTTCTGCTGTGTCATCAAAGTATATTTTAAGTTAAATTGCAAAATGCTGTTTCAAATTGAAATTTAAATTAGGTCTGTATCATCATCTGCCATCTTTAGTTTTGATTTAGTAGCTGGACTGAGCTTAGATATTTCCCACTATTGACTTTCCCTTTCTGTTTCTACCTGAATATTTCTCAGAAGTTCAAAGAATTTTTATCAGAAAATAGTAAAGCAACTTTGCAGCTGGAATCTTTCCATTTATTGATAACTTCATAATAACAAATACACAAATAGCTATTTATTACCTGTGACTGTCTTGCACTTGTTTTAAAACCTTCTGTTTAAACAGTATCATCTTGCTCCACAGACCTCAAAACTGTTTTATAGTGAGAGATAAATTGTTTCATACAGCTTAAACTATAAGAGGTTTACAAGTGCAAGTTTTCTATTTACAATAGAAAATCTGGTTATTTGAAACCATAAAATGATCTACTTTATATTGCAGAGCTTCTCATGCTCACTTCCCCCACCTTGTGCTGCAAAGAGAGGTTTGCCCAGAGCATGTCTGCTAGGATCCAGTGATGGTCTCATTCCTCCTGCTGTGTAATTTTTAATGTGATGTCTGATGTGGCAGGCAGTTTAATGAGAATTCTGCTAATTAATTCAAACTTAAGTGTTGAAAATGAACAATCCATAATTAAGTGAATGTGATGTGATGACTAATTAGTTGATGTAACAAATAAGCCAAAGTGCAGTTCATTTTTAAAAAGAAATATTTGAATTGTTTGAGAAAAAGTTCTTTAATGCAAGCAATAACACATTGGTCTTTTTTGTCCCTTTTTTTTTCTAGTTTCAACTACAGTTTACTAAAAAATATATTGGAATATTCCTAAGAAGTCAGGTTTCAAGGTCAGAATTAATCAAAAGGTTGATTATATTTATCACTGGGTATTTAGCTATAGAGATAAAACCAGCTTTTTTCTTCTCAGTTACTATATAGTTATTTGTAAATTTACAGTTTATTCCTTATCCCCAACATAGACTTGCAAGTCATTAATAGATGTCAGTCTTTCCTTGCAGTGAACCAGTACGGATTTATTTGAAAGCTTAATCATGTGCTATCTCTTATTCCAGTTCTCATAATTTTAATTTATACAGGAAAAAAATGCCTTAATGAAGACATGATTAACACTCCAACTGTTAGCAAGCAGTATTTTAATGGTAGTCATCATGCATAATAGAGGGTGTTGTTTGGAAACCTTTTGCCTGCTAATTGTGAAGAGCATTTAATTAGAAATGTAGCCCTGGAGCTGAGGTGAAACTTTGCTTTTAATTGCCTCTGTTGGGAGCTCCTCCCTTAGGCATCTGGGGCAGGTGGGAGACCATGAGAATGGGGGGGTGAGAGGTGCTACTGCTTTGGGCAGAGCTGATCCTCCAGCTGAACCCTACTGAGCCAAGGGATCCAGCAATGCTCACTTGTTTGGTGTGACCTCCACAGTCTGCCTCCCTTCAGCCTCCAATAGCGGTTTGAATACTGCTACACTTCTCTGGTAAGCAAGGCAATTTGGGGAATTTGTCTTTCTTTTGTCTTTCCCAAGTACTTTTAGAGTACAGACTTAAAAAACAAGTCTGGTATAAATTTCATATCTGTTAATAGTGCTTATCTGAATTGCCAGGAACATGAAGAATGTACTTGTCTTGCAACTGGAGAATTTGGTGCAACTGTAAAAGACAAACCCCGGTTCATAATGTGATTGGGTTCCTCACAGTTAAAGTGAAGAAACTTTTCAGGTGAATACAGAATAGGGTCAACAGTGTAGTAAGTGTCCTGGGACTTCAAAACTAAGTATTGTCTTTCTGATAGCGTATTGCTGCTTTTTAATCTAAATGCTTAAGCAAAAACTGTGTGTGATGACAGAGCAATTTTGGTTAATAATGTAGGTGGAGAGGTTTTGGGTTGTGTATCTTGAAGGAAAAGAAATAATTCAGAAGTGAAACAGATAAATGCTAAAGAAAAATGTCTTAATTAACAGACTTGGTTGTTATGTTGTTTCATGGAGTGTGAACTATTCATTTCAGTGTTCTTTTATTGCTGTTCTTGCACAGGAAGCCACCACATGATGTTCTTCTTTGTCTTGTTACTTGATTAGACAACAACAACAAAAAAGTTTAGTGGAGTTAATTGTGCTGATTAAAAAGGGTGATTCTGTTAAAAACTGCCCCTGCTTATAAACAGATAGCAATTGAAAACTACAGTGGACCAGTGAACCCTTCAGTCTGGCAGTCTGCCTCTTACTTTATCAGTGCTGCCTGCTATAGCAGCAGGAAAGGCTCCATAAAGCCCTGCGCTGTGTAGTATTTCACTCTGCCTAACACCTGGAGTCCTGGAAGGTGTTCTGCTTGAAACTGCAAGAAATGCCAAAAGTGTCTATTACAGCCATAAGTTATCATCTAATTATTTTAAAGAGAAATCAGACAAATTCTAGCTGGGGAAGGGTCAATCTAATTAATTTCAAGGCCAGTAGTTTGGAGAATGTTCACTCAGTAGAAATCAGAGCAATTAGCTCTGATTCTGCTGGCTGGCTCACCTGGCCAAGCCAGTTTACAGAGACTGTCTTTTTTTAATATGCCTCTTTCTCTCTAAGGTGATACTAATCCCTCTCAGTCAGCTTTGAATATTAATATGGAAAGAGAAGCTTTAAGGCAACCAAGGGAACAGCACCCGCCTCTTAGTTTGACTTTACTTGCTCCTTCCGTGTTGCTTCTGCTTCTGTGGTAGGGCTGTGGTATGGAGTCTGAGGGGGTGAGTGGGCCAGTTCCCCGGGCAGGGTCACTCTGCCCCTACAGCACAGCACAGCTGGCATGGCTCTTGGGCTCCCCTGAGCCTTACAGTGAGGGGTGCTGATTTCCTCATAGAGTTATGAGCAGCAATTGGGCGAAGTGGATTCCCTTGCAGGCACTTGCTCTGGACACCAGTAGATATTCCTCTAATCAGGCAGTTGCCAAATGTAACTTCAGAGATGAGGAGCATTAATTATCTGAAGAGACAAGAGCATGGTATGAAAAGACAGCATTTACAGACCTAATCTTTGGCTACAAAAGATAAAAATTGTATTCAAAAGAAATGCTACAGCTGGAAAGAGAGAGGCTGAAGAAAAGCCTTGGAACAGAAGTCTGAACTTGAAATCAGAAGAGATTTCTCCCACTATTATATTTCTCTGTAATGAGCAGGCTTTTTCTGAAAGGTGATTTATAACTCATACAGACTAGATCACTCAGACTGAAATCTTTGCACAGGCACAAATGTCGAAGATCTTGGGGAAGGGAGGGTTTTGTACAAAGCTTATGCTAAACGTGAGCCAATGGAATGAATATTTCCATGCCATTGTCCAAAAGCTGATCTGGAATTTGCCGTGAGTTCTCTTCCATAAAGAAACTGGCAGCAGCTTTTTGCCATTAAATGTCTTTTCTTTTTCATTCCCTTTAAGTTAAAAATATATTTCCCTGTTGATGTTTCAAGCCAGGCTGAAAGAAAGTTTTAAGTACAGTGTAAATCAGCTTTTCATTGCTTATTCCAGTGCTTTTCAGTTTTGTAGACTGTATCTATGTCTGATTCTGATTCAGTAGTCTTGTGTGAATATGGGGTCATCTGTATTCAGTGCATCCTTGGTCTCAGGTCAGAGCTTTCTGAACTGATGGATCCCAGCTTCTCCCACTGCCGGTGCTTATGGTCACTGTTCCTTTCAAGAAGGTAAACGGATTCCTATAAATTCCACTTCTTCTGTGGAATGTTCTTCCAGGCATTTCTGGCTTAACTAACATGTCTTGACCACCTTTAAAGGAAGAGTTCCATTTCTTATGCATATATCTATATATGAAGTAAAAGAAACCTCTCAGAATATCAGTTAATCAAAAATTTGCTTTTATAAAAGGGACAATGAATTAATGTTAATGGTTAAAAAGGAGCATTTGGATAAATGTTCTGTAATAGTAAAATCCTTTCCTCTTCTTTTTTCTTTCTCTACTGGAGGAAAAAATAGCAAATTGAGTTTAAATATTCATTAAATATGGCATGCACATTGAACTTAATTTGTACTGTGAAATACAGCTGATTTCCAGCAATGGGGAGGGGTGGGGTGGGTGGAGAATTTACCTTAGTCAATTCCTGTCTTTTTCCATTTGTGAAATTTTGTCATCTCCCTCTGGTGGCAAATGTCTGAAATATCCATCATACAGCTGCCTTAGGGGCCGGGGGGAGGACACTAAGTGTTTTCCAAGGTGCACACTTGAAATCAGCATACTTACAGTTACAAATATGCAAAGCATAGTAGACCTACTCGCTGGAGCGCAGCTTTGATGTGGGAGAGAATGAAATGCAGGTTGGCCTGAGAACTGGGATTAGCAGTATCCAGTGTGAAACAATATCAAAAAAAGCAAGAGCAGAGGCTTTTGCAGCACTGTCTAAGGATGCGATTCCAAACTTTCATGTGGTGCAAACCACTAGGCTGCAAATTCGACAGTCTCTACTAAAGTCAAATATTAAATACAAATTGTCAGGGAGGAGAGATTTTGAGATTAGGAAAATGAAGGATACTAAAGGGTAATTTTTTACCATTCTATTTTTTAATTTATTTTTAAGGTATAACATTGTACAGTCTGTTTTATATAGTCTATTGTGCATCAGGGAATACACTATTGGACTAGAACCTACCTGTTTTTCAAGACATGGTGATGAGGAGCAGAAAATATTGCTTTTTACCTGGTGGGGTTTGTACTTGAGCGTTATTGGTGTTGTCTGTCTTTTTATGAAACTCTGACCTTCTAGTGAGAGTCAGAAAAAATAGCACAGCTTTGCTTTTCCAGTCAGCTCACTCACTGCCACTTTTCAAGTGTGTGCTAATACCAGACTATTTCAAATATTTATCCATTAGAACTATTCAATAAACAAGATAGAAACTTAGAAAGCCACCTTTAAACTTCCAACTCACTTAAGGGAAGAGTGATTTATCTTCACTATGATTGTCCTGGATAATTAACAACAACTGGCCCCCAGAAATCATAACCTGAAACCCTTGAGTAATCCTCTCAATCTAGCTCTTTTTTTTTCCACTCCTCATCCTATGTATATATGACTGAATCTGTTCTTCTGTAGCCACATTAACGCTTCATTTAGTCATTGGCCCTTTGTGTCTTTACGGTTGATCTCCCTGTATGTAGACTATAAGTAGGTGTTCCTAATAAACTCCCCAGTGGGAACCAGATGCTGAACTTTATAGCTGACTGAACAAAACCACTGAAAGGTGATATAATATGCTTGGCATCTGTGAGTCAGCATCAAGATGTGCTCTAACTACTATTGCAGACAAACAGTGACAGTTTCCGGACATAAAGAACTCAATGTACTCTCATTAGTGCTGTCGGAAATTGCTCCCAAGGGTTGTAGTTCTCACTCAATTCAGATCACTTATGTAATTTCAGAGTATGAACTGTTCCAGGGAACTGCAGTGTTCACTGATTTCTACACTGTTTGGTGAACTTTCCATTTAAAGGTTTTCCGTGTTGAGGCTAGAACTAATGCATTAAGTTCAGCAGTCTATAAGAGCTCCTGAAATGTTCAGATTAGAAAATGCTATTTGTAGGATGCTCCATGCCCTGCTTAATGATCTGAGTGAAAAAGCAGAGACATAAGCAGAGGCAGCCTGTTGGGTCAGGGCCTGGATTCACCTATAGCACTTACCTTCATTAATCTTGTGTTTATATTGTTGGGAAAGTACACGCTGCCTGTAAAGTGAGATAGCTTCACAGTCAAGCTTGATATCTGATTCCTGGCCTGATTCTCAGTGGAATTTAAATGGGCTTCCTATGTGCAAATGTGTGAAGCCTCTGTGATTAGAAAGCTGCTGGAGCTAGACCAGTGAATGCTTGCTGGTGCTGATGCTGTGCTTGGCTTAGCTAGTAAGCTTTGCAAAGCTTTCCTTACATGGAATGTTTGTTTTCTCTACAAATGGTGTTTATGGAAAGTTCATCCTGGGCTGAATTCTGTATTTTAAGGAAACTTTCACAGATTTCCTGTTCTGTGTTTTCACTGTTACAAGCCACCACTTAGTCATGCAGCTAGTGACCTGCTGACAAGCCATTTGTTGCTGCTTACTAAATATAAAAGATGCTGAATGGACAGCCATAGAACTGAAGATTAATTCAGCAGCCAGGCCAGCTACAGATGAGTTGTGAGAACTTCTTCTTCAAGCCAACACACAGGGTCTGCCTGCTGTGACTGGTTGGTGTTTTCCTAGAGATTTGAAAATAAGAATTCTGGGTGTACCCAGATCTGCAAAGGTGATATTATCAGGCATGCACCAGTGTTTGGAGGTGCCTGGCTAACTGCTCCTGAACTGTGACTTGAGATCTCCCTAACACACGGAAACATCAAGCCCTTGACTTGCATGCTGTCCTTAATCTTTCAGCCTCCCAGTGCTTTAAAAACCTGCTTTCTAGAGAAGGAAATTTCCAGGAGACTGAGCCATGCAATGGGCGGTTGCAAATCCACCAGCCATTTATCTGAGCACACCCTGAGAACAACAGGAATAAAACATTTGCGCGCTTAAGTGCTTATATAAATTCTAAGCAAATATTGGGTTTATGCTGCTACTCTGTGTGTGTTGAGTGATGCCTTACTCCATAACAGACCTCACTGACACATGAGTGACCATGAAATAAATATTTCCAAGCATAGTAAGGGTGTTTTGTTGTAGTTGCTGTGTTTGTGGACAACTTGCCAATTTTTTTAATGCAACTGATCCTGAAATATGAAAATCCATGGCTTAGATTTGGGGGCAGAAGGTTGGAGGGTGCTGGGGTTTGGCATTTTTTTGTTGGTTAGTTTCTTGGGGGGGGGTTTTGGTGGTTTTGTTTTGTTTGAGATCTTTGTTCATTTGGTTGGCTTTATGGGTTTGTTGGTTGGTTTGGATTTTGGGGGGGGGATATTTGTGGTGTTTGGTGTTTTTTTTTTCTTTTTTGGGTTTTTTGTGTTTTTTTTTTTTTTATGTGTGTGTTTGTGGGGTTTTTCTTATAATCCTGCTGAAGGGGATAAAGTCATGGTTTTAGTTTGTAATTGGTTAATCCATTTCTAAGCTCTGTTATTCTGACCTTTTGCAATTAAGAATCCTTTTGCACAGTGCCTCATTCTATGATGCACTTTTAAAAGTGCTATCAGTTAAATATTAATGTTAGCTCTGTAACATTGTGCAAAGTAAAATGCAGGAAGTGCAGAGATGAAAACAAGGGGGTTTTTATGATTCCCTTATTTCAGCATAGTTTATATGGAAGATGAGTGGGGGCATAAGAGAAGATCATTAAATCTCATTCTTCTAAGTGGAAAAGCTGAAATACTAGTGAGGATTTCACAAGTCTGTTTCAATTTCAACCTTTCAGTGTTGGGAGGGCTTTGAGCATACCAGGCTGCTCAGGCTAGCTGGGATGCTGGCTTGCACAGGAGAGCAGACAGGTGCTTTGGAAAAGCTGGTGAGTGATTACGTGGGTGTGATAATGAGGTGCTGTTTTGGTTCTCAGTGTTCTTTTTCTGACAGCAAACTGTTGAGATTCACATTATGTCGATGAACAAAGATTGTGTAGCCAAAAACCACAGGCATGACCAAATTTTCAGTAGCTTGATTATGGTATGCTGTGAGGTTTTGATTAGCAATTTTTGCTTTTTATTTAACTTTGACCAGTATAATAGCCACAGCACCTTCATAGCAAACATCCAAGGCTTATTTTTCTCTTTTTCTAACCAAAGTCATTGGTCTGTGTAATTTTTGTCATGGCTTTGCATTTCCCGTCTCTGATTACAGCCAAGGACATAGGACTTTGCATTAATCTCATTACAGGGATTTATAAACTGTCTTCTGTTTTTCCTTCTTGCGGGTTCCCAAGCCATGTATTTGGCTTCAATTTTGGGGTTTGAATTGACCCAAAAGATCAAAGCAAAAGACACCCGGTTCGCCATGATGATTGACTTGTAGCCAAACTTTTATAAGTTGGGAATTTCTATGTGTACAGAAGGGATATAGCTTCCCAAACCTCACTGACATTCAGAGGGTTTTGGATACACTTTAGTCTTCTTTCACAGTCTTGTATTTAAATGGCCTAGGTCTGCTTTCCTTTCAAAGCAAATATGCATTTCCTAGGGTTTTACTATTATTATTTTTCTTATTGATGAATTCTCTGTGTTTAAGACTTGTACCTCCCTGAGAGACGTTCATCTTGCTTCTTGCCGACTGAGTGGTGTTGACAGCTGAGTATGATTATACATGATAACAAATTATCTATGTCAACAAAAATTAACAAGTAGGGAATGTTCAGATGACTCCCACTCCTTCCAAAAATCCAGGCACAAAGGTGAGCTTAGGAAACACCACCGGAAAAATCTTTTCAACACTTGTTTTTTGGTCATGATGTAGTAGGCATGTAGCTAATTAATGTCCTACATCAAAGACAGAAGATTCCAGCTTCCTAAGAAACTTGATATCGGAGGATACACTGAAACATTTTACAAAAGATTATGGAATTGCCAGCATTTTCAACTGAAGAATAAAAACAAAGATACTTTAAAGCATAGCTACTTATTTAACTGTCAGTGTTGTTAGATCCAGCTTTTTTTCCACTTTCTTATGAATAGAAGAGCAATGAATAATATCTGTAATAATTACCAATGTTTATTAGTTAATCAGTAGTTATTAACTCCCCTGACTCTACAGTGTTTCCTTTGCTTTGTGAATTGCTGAGCAGCAATCTGTGCAGAGTAATATTTAGGTAGCAAATAGCAAAACAGGTGTCTTTGTGAAAAGAATTCAAGAGAAGGTCTGTTTTCAGAGTAGAGATTTCGTTTTGAACAGGGGCAGCCAGGGCTGTAGTTTTATTGTAAGCAAAGTATGAACATAAAGAATCAAAGTGCACGTCAAGAATAATAAAAGAGCTTGAACTTCTCAGAAGCCTTTTGGTTTTAATTGTAAGTAAAGGAACTTCAAAAATGCTTTTAAAATCTTAATCTTAAATATGATTGGGACTGGAAATTGCAGTTGCCCCTCCTTTAACCTTTGGTATTCTCCCCAATATCCTTCTTTGTCAAATGTACTTAATTTTATGAGCTCATTATTTTTCCTGTACTAATAAATTTTTCTTATCTCCTAATTAACCACTGCTTCTAGCACACTCATGATGGCATGCTTACATCTGCTCTGGCTTCTCCCCTTTATTTCAGCGCAGGTCTTCTGATGCAACAGACTCAGCTGATGCTTAGACACTATTCAAGCTGTCCTCTGGTGTTAAGTCTACCTGGTTCCAGTTCAGCGGAGATGAGAATCCAAATGGACAGCTGCTAACAAATCTTCCTAATTAAAATTTGAGAGGGCCTTGAACAGGTAAATCATACCAAAATTCCTTGCATTCCTTCAGATTTCAAAACTTGATTAGAAACTTTCCTTAAGATTTCACTTCTCCTTAAAACACACAAACTTTATTTTTTTTAGCTTTTCATGTTCAGGCAACATTTTGTGTGTCTTCTCTTGAAACCTCCTGACTTACATTTCATGTGTGATCTCTGCCATGCTGAAGTAATCTCATAATGTTTCTGCCAACAGTTACAAAAGCAGTACAAAAAAAGTGCAAAATATTTTTCGTCAGTGTCAAAAACTTTGGTCTTAAATTAGTTTAGCCAGCACTGATGAATGATGCTATTGTTTTGGTTTGCATCTCTACCTGATATTTTATACATGCCAACAAGTGTGTTTAACATAATATTTTCCCTCAGTTCTCCTTTCTTTTATAAAGCTATTTGCTGACATAAAAAAAAAATCAAAACAGGCTTTTAAATATGTTATCTGTTGTGCAGAGTTTTGTTCTTTGTGAGGCTATACTGAAGTTGATGCTATAGATAAGCTATTGAGAAATTAAATGACACTAGTGTGTGATGAGAAAGCAGGCAGTGGTTAAAGTCTCAGGTGTCTTTCTACATGAGTCATCAGTTTTATCCAAAATCAAGGCATTTTGTGGTTTTGCATCTTTCCCTTTTTGTTTGAAGCTTTTTCAGCTGAAAGGCCATAGACAGAGGTTTGCAGAATTTCCCAGAGATAGACTGGTTGGGTAGAAGCGCATCTTTACCCTACAATGAGTTCTTTGCTGACCAAGAGGGTCGCATCTATGGCTTTTGGAGTCTAATGTTTTGTGGGCTATTATGATTCTATGATCATTGCAGGCACCAGTACATAACAGCACATTGCCAAGTATTGCAGACTTCCTAATGCAAGATACATGCACTGCAGAAGGCATGGAAATACGCTAGCAATGCAGCCTTTATGTCAAAAAGTCCTGTAGCTATTTTCCTATTAGAAAGCAGGAAGTGTAAGATAAAGAAAACACTAATGAAAATGATAGTCTTGGGTGACTTCCATTGCACAGCACTGGAGATGCTGTATTCTTTCAGACATCTGGGCCTTACAGAAAGTGGAAAATTGATTTTTAGTGTAACATTAAAAATCACTTAAATATAGGAATACACTAAAATATTCTTTTAATATCATATTGTCTAGTATTTATTAACTATTAGGATCATTAACACTACTTCACGCATTGTTTTTTAGTAATTATACAAACTCCATGCTGATATTCTCATCTCCCATCACTGAGTTACTAACACCAAAGATTACATGCAGCTTTTAGCTCATTTCTAGAAAACTTGCTAGTAAGGGATTATTAATTTCTCAAGTTGCTGACTGGAAAGTAAATGTAGCTTGAGGCTTAATGTGCTGACACTGTTTCCCCATTTTTAAAGGTAGTCCAGCTCTCATGGCTTATCATACAAGAAACCAGTTCACCAAGTTTAATGAAAGTTTCAAGAGTGAGAAAAGAAATTGAAGTCCTTTGACAAGGTCATTAATTAGAAACTGGCTTAAAAAGAATAGGAAAACTATTATCTGGTCAAATGATACTGTGCCCATATGGTAGGCATTGTTAGGCTGGTAGAACTGGATGATTTATTTCCATATCACAGAGAACTTTATCGGAGGAGGAGGAGGGTGTTTAAAGTTTCACTGTGTTACATTTCATAGATTTCACCCACCCCACCTCCCTCTGCATCCTACCATTAATTTGTCTCAGACAAATATTCTGTACAATGGCTTCATTTTGTCTGGCTGCTGATTAATTTCCCCTTCCTCATCTCCACTGGTTTCCTCAACAATTATCAGGCAAGTGATCCAAGGTGACAAGTATAAACTTCTCCTTGAAAGAACCGCCGAGGTGGAGCAGTTGCTGTGGTTATCAACGACTGGTCTTGAAAGAGAACCATCCTGAAAGATCTGCCAATACTTTTGACAGTTCCTCCTCTTGTTTTCCCTGTGAAATGACAAACCCTTTCACAGACATCACATATCACATATAATATTTCTTTCCTTCAAGCTATGCCAGCCTCCTGCTGTCTGATTCTTGTGCTGGAAGGGGGAAAAGATATTTTCCTGCATGCGCCATTCCTGTGTTGTCTCTTGGGTAACTTATGGCAATAAGAAAGAGTCAACCAGCTTATCTTAATGTCAATGTTTGCACCAATGTTTTTATTGGAATCAAATGGCTTCTCAAGAGTCATTTGAAGAGCCTGACTTGAGCACATTGTCCTTCCTCTTAAAACTGCAGACTGCTAATGCAAAAGCTCATTTCTTTCAAATGCTCTATTCTTATAATGAAACTATTAGAAATAGAAAGAGGAATGGCTTACTTAGGATTTTTCTTTTTCTTTTTTTTTTTTCCAGAAGGCTGCAGGCATGACAGAGGAGTGCTTTCAGCAGTGACCTGTTACAGTACCAGAGATGATAGCGTGATGTGTGTTAATTCGCTGTCGTGATGCTTTAGGCAAATGTGATGGATGGAGAGGCAAGAAATCTATTCAGTAATGTCATCCCCTCTAAAAAGGATTATAGGAAAATGGTTTATGATCATTGCTTACAATCACTGCTTGCTGGTTTTCAAAATACCAACAATATGTCAAATGCTTTCAGGAGACCTGTAAGAAACAGCTCTTTCCTCAGATAATTTGCAGTCATGGCAGGCTGTCATCTGCTGGTGTGTATGTGTATTTTCCAGTTTTTATTGCCCTTATTCACAGAAAGGCAAGAAAGAAAAGCATCAGAACATTCTCTGTTGTCAAATGAAGGGAAAATAAACAGGAGAGGAGGACTGCAACATGAGTGTGGAGTCATGCTTTATTTGATTTGTTGAGGGGAAAGTTCAGATAATTATCTAGAATGTTGCAAAGCTTTTCCTGTCAGCCTTGATACATAATGAGAATTTGTTGGTAGACATCCAGAGGGAAATTGCTTTGAATTCTTGCATTGCGTTTTACAGTGTGCTGTTTCTGTTGGAATGAATGAATGAATAGTGGTTTAATGTGTGCATATATGTTGAGCTGTAACCAAAACTTGCAGCACTTGGGCAACAAGATGGTGTCTTTCCTCTGCATCTGTGCCTATGCTGAGAGCTGGCCATTGCAGCCTTCGTAAGGCACCAGCCTTTTTAGTGATCACTCTGAAAGCAAAGGTATTCCTTCCAACACACCGTGTCTGATTCTTCTGTCAGGGTCAAGTATTGCAGTACCATCTTTCTTTTGCAGGTCAGACCTCTTAAATAATCTAATCTCATCCATTTGGTTACTTCTGCCAGATTTTCATTTCTTTGTCACAGGCTTTGAGCTGTCCATGTTCCAAAGTTTTGTACCTTTTTACTGCAAACTGTAGCGTATGACCACATTTCTTTCTGAAGATTAGTAGTATATTTGTACTCTCTTTTCAAAAGAAGTTGGAGAACTTCAGCTTGACTCTTAATTGAAACTTTACTGATCATGCATCAAGATTCATTTTGTTAAAAATATAAATCAGTTACCACTGGGTAAATTTCAGTAGTTTCTAATCTTTCCTTCTAATTTCTGTATTGGTTTGAATTAATTGTTATTCCAGAGATTGCAAGCTCTTCCCTATGACCATGCAATGACTTTTACCAATGCATTAGCACACTTGCTTTGAATTTTAATGATTCAAGAGATGGGAAGTTTCAACAGGCATTACCATCTAGAAAGGAAATTGTATTTATTGGTTAAACGTTATTCAGCATACTATTCTTTCTAAACATCAAAGATCTATGTTTGCTGGTGGTGGGTTTTATTCACATTTTGACCTGAGCAGTATTCAGGAAGGTCTAAAAGGCAGTGGTTAGAATCAAGAACTGACATGGTTTAGCTTACAGTTTACCTGATTTTCTGGGTAAATATAAACATACTACATATATCCTTCTGCCACAGGATCCAGTTTTAACTGGCAATGGAGGGCTACAGTGGGTGGATGGCAATTTTTTCTCTTTTCCTACCTTGTGGAATGCCCTTTCCACTTGTGCTCTGCTGCCCATATAACTTCAGATCTCCCAGACAGAGAATAGCTTTGGTGTTCTGTGAGAACATGACTTACAATAATAAGGTCATTGTTTTCTGAAGTATGTAACGTAATAGAAATACAACCTTCTGACATTGCATAATCTTATTGAGCAGCCAGCTCTCCTTGAGACAAGATTTTGTTCCACTAGTAGATGAAATAGTGAATTGTCATTCAGGAGTAAATGGTGTGTGGCTGGAAGTAATGAATTCAGCCATTCAGCTGCTTTGGTGGGTTGTGCCTCCGTTTCTGTAAACGGAGAGAAGCATTCCTAGGACACACCCAATATTATGAGAGCTAAAGCCAAAATGTTGCAAGGTCCTTTGATTGGTAGTGATGAGTTCAAAGAACCATATTCACTTAACCCCACTAGCGCTTTTAGGGAGCTCATAACTGAGGTTTTAAATCTTTCATTTATTTATTTGATGTTTTTTTTTCCCAGAGCAATATGTTGGATTTTTTTATGGGAACTAGAGTTAAGTTCTGTTTGCTCCCAGAAAAGCCCAGGCTAGTTAAAGCCCCATATTTCTTAATGAAACAGATGAACAAAAGAGGAAGCAGGGGCAGGAAGAATTGGAGAGAGGAATGTATGAGAGAAATACTGTTAGATTTGCTGCTGACGGATGGGGAGGCCAGTTTGGGAAGACTGGAGTGAGTAACACTGTATTTCTTCCAAGGCAGATTTAGGACTGCTGTGTTAAGTAGTGCTGTGTTACATTTCAGCAAAATTCAGAATTTCAGGTAATCACTTCAGAATGCTTATTGCAAATGGAATTTACTCTGTAGCTCTGAGAGTAATGGGAATAGAGCTTAGGAAGTAGGAGAAACTTTTGTATCTCTTCTGTTTCTCAGCTTTGCACAGTCTGTTGCAGAATGACAAGTGCCTGAATGGTAATGTTTGTGGGGAAAAAATCCATGCTATTTTGACATAATTTTCAAAGCCAGGGAATCCAGTGATGAGCTATTCTTCATAGCAAGTTACAGATATCTCCTGAGTGACTCAGATAATCTAGGTAGATTGTGACGTCATAGCAATTTAAGAGTTTAAGTCCTAAGAGTATCAGAGAACAGCTGTTGTATGTGCAATTAAAGCAGGCATGGGTAATTTTCCAGGTATATCTACTTCTATTTAGTGAATTTCATTGGTGGTTTCATGCAGCCTTTTGATTAAGTTAATGTAATACTCTGCTTTTAGGACCACTGATAAGATGATTTATGTGCTAGTATTTCCCACTGCTGCACTGCTGGTGTGTTTGCTCTTGAGATAGATGACTGATGGTTTAAAATGCCTGAAAATGTTTCTTCCATTTCTTTGTGACAGTTCATTAAGAGGTTATACACAGAAACATCCTTCGTTACATACAAATCAAATTCATCAGCAAATGTGTGAAACATGCATTTGATCCCATTTACTTGATGTACGCAAATAATCCACAAAGGTGATTTATTATTCCCACTTGCTTTATCTTTCATGTTCAAATTATAATCAATAAGAGCTATTATTCTTTCAAGTAAGAGATTTATAGACCTTGGTCATGGTATAATAGGCAATATGCACATAAAAATCAGTTTGAGAAGCCTTTACTTTTACATTCAAGTTTCCTTGAGGCATAGCGACTTAATTGGATTCCATATTATGAAACAAACTAGATTATAATAAAACTAAATCAAATAATTGGAAGGAAAAGAATGGGTGTATTAATCCAACAATTGATTTCTTTTTCCATCCACACCATGCTGGAAACATGGCTAGTCTGCATTTTTATAACTATGTAAGCAAAATATGACTTCCAGCATTTCTTCATTTTGGATGTCTTGTCCCATAGTGATTTAGCTCTTGCTTTGTAATGGGTCAAGAGGAAAAAAAGGGCTTGAAGACATCTGCTCAAGGCAAAATGATTCCATAACTCTGCATGTTGTATTCATCCTTTGTTGCAGTGATTTGTATGTTACAATACCACCTTACAGTTTGACATGCCTGGAGTAACTTATAAATTGTGTAGTTTCTGTGACTTTTAAATGTATTTCCCCTCAGTTTAAATAATAGTGAAAGAGTTAAACTTCTTAATGTAACACTGCCTGACTTTGTAGTCAAACACATAACGAAAAAATCCATTTTTCTTGGACCTATTTTTTCAGCCTGTCTTCAGACTCAAGTTGATACTACCATATCCACTTACTCTATCTTTATTTGCTAGTCGTTCTTATTATCCTAGAGGAATCTCCCTTCTGGAATTCCAACTAATCTCTAACTCTCAATATGTACAGTTGAGGGAGATACTCTGCAATAGTACCAGTAAAAAGCAGATTCTCACTTCCTCAACTTCATCTGCAAAAATATTAGCTGTGGTTTAGGTTTGGATTAAAGGCTTGCAGTGTGGGTAATGGAGGTGGACAAATCTGTACGTTCTCGAAGACAGGAGATGCACAACCCATCTGGGAAAAGAGAAATTCCTATGCTGTTAAATATATTCTTAACCCAGCTTTGCGCATTTTAATAAACCAAAGTAAATTAGGGTTCATACAATGTGCCTGGAGTCTCTGCTTTTCCCAGAATTATGTTTGACAGGTATGATGATATTATGACATATTCTGTTGAAGTTTCGTTTTGACTCCTCAGGTGGGAGGAGAGTACACTGTGGGAGAGTAGTGCTAGTGTTTCCTTCCTTTTTGATACTCTGAAGTAGATTGCTGGCAAATTGCCATTACGTTAATCCCTACATTGGAGGTAGTTTACTAAGTGAAGTTTAAGAATAGGTTTAGTTCAAAATTGCATCTATACAGCAGCAAATGAATTCCGTTCTATCTCTACCTAATATTAGAGGCATTTCACCGAGTGTGTATTTGTAGCCAAGGCCCTCAGAAACTACTATTGTCTGTGAGCTTATTTATACATTATTTGTTACCACTGTATACTTGGATCTATTTAAAGCTATTATCTGACTCATTGTTATAATCTTTAATGAAGATTTTCCTCTGAAATTATAAATATGAACTTTTTTGAGGTAAGGAAGTTGAAGTTTTCTGCAGATGATGCTTAGTGTTGCTCTAAGATGCCACTGTATTGAAATTATACACCTATGATTAATAGGTGATTCTAGGTTATTAACAAATGAACTGTTAAGTTAGTAATCAGGCAAATCATATATTTTGTTTCTTTTCAGAATGTTATTATAATTACCCATAATAGCATCTAGTGAATGTTTCATCTCATTTGAATTGATGGTCTTTTTTTTTTTTTTCCTCTTTACATATATGAATTACTTTAAATTCTGCTTTTATTCTAATTTGTAAATATTTGTCCTTACTTTGCTATCTGTTGCTTCATCAAAACATAATTACTAAATCTTTTATTTCTCCAGTGATTTTTATGTCCTTTGGGATAGTGAATGTATATTCAGCTACTTGGGACACACTGAACTGAGTTTCAACACACAGGGGGAAAACAAATGTTTTCCCTCCCCTTTTCTGCTTTCTCCTCTCCTGCTTTCACATTAGTACCATGGGGAGTTGCTGTGCATTGTTCAGACTTCTCTGTAGACATACGTCTTCTTGCAGATGAGACACAAAACACCAACTGGAGTAAAGGATGACATCTAAGATACCAGTCCTAAATTTCACTGTCTGAATAAATTTTCTTCTTCCAGGATTAGAACACAAGGAATTAATGGTTTGACTGTAGTGTCCTTCCAGACTAGCTTAATATTGAGGCAACATAGCTCTCAAATTGATGAGCAGCCAGCTTATGTACGCAAGAGTTGTAGTGCACTTCTGCAGTTACTGATAGCACTTGTTAAAGTATCACTGCTCTGTCACCTATTCTCATCTAAAGAGTGATAAACATTTAATTTCCAAGGTTCCAGAAGGTTTGCTAAAATTCCACCACAACAGACAACTTAGCCAGCATTTTCTGGGGAACAGCTTAATAGCTATTTTAGTTAAACAACTGAAGGTAACTGTAAAGATCTATTTTCTGTGGTAGTTTCTAGGTAGGAAAAAAAAAGTTATATTAAATAAAGTACTGATATGTGTTGGATGTGATGATAATTTGAGTATCTGTAGCAACTGCTTCCCACCAGATGGGCTCTAAGTAGGCTGGAGTTCTGGTAGCTGACATTTAGGATGTAATCTGAGGAAAACAGGAAGGTAGAAAGCAAGGGGCAAACCATGAAGCAGAGTGGAAATGGAAAGAAATGGAGCAGTGAAAATAGGAACCTTGCTACTGTTTTCCTCCAATCTAACAACAGCAATTCCTAAATCACTTTCCTGTAGGAGGAGGATGCTTGTTTCAGGACAGATAAATGAGATATAAAGGGAAATGTTTTCCCTGGAGAGCCAGAGCTGTCCCAGCACAAAGGACATCATAGTTTAAGTGTGATAGATTCTCAGAAAAAGCACAATGATGTTGCGGAAGCCAGCCAAAGTCCATGTCTGGAGCAACAGCTGTGTTAAGCAAACAGCTTTCTGCAAGGGTAATACAAATTTCACCTTATTAGTGTTTCATATCCCAGTGACATGATGTGTGTGTCTTAAGGGGCTTGCTGTCTAGTGTGCAGCTCTAGTTCTTTCTATGGTTTTATTAATTCATTTGACAATATGTGTTTTAAGAGATTGTCATCTACTGTACTAAATCCTTTTGTACCTGGTAAAAAAGGAAATGTGCTTGTCACCGTTTCATGAATATAGCTGATTTCTTCAGATTCTCCAGGGGTTAAAGGGGAGCAAGCTTTCACTTTCAGCATCTGTGTGTTATTGCTGGCACCTGGCAGTCCATGTGCCCACTGCTGGTAATAAACAAGATGCAAATAAACTGCTTCATTTGTAGACTACTCTCCCTAGTTAGCTTCAAGCTTACTCTTTTACCAGCTGTTGCTGAATTTAGTAGCAATGATTTGGCCTAAAAGGACTGTCAATTGCTACCTGCCAGAGAAGCAGCTGGACGAATACAAATATTTCCTTTACATTTTAATACATGCTCATTTTTCACAAGCATCTTTTCTGGGGTCAGACATGTGACTGACTCATTACAGGGCTGCATGGTCACAACTGGCGACTTTGTCAACCCTCAGCTGTTACTGTAGCTATACCATATTATGAATACTGGGTAGCATTTGTTCCAATGGTTGCTACTTCCTTCATGTATAAACCCTCATGAAAAGTTGATGACTATTTCTCTACCCTAGCTTCAGAACAGTTATTTTAAAGTAAAATTAATTTTATTTTTCATGCTATTTTTCTCTGTTTTTATTTCATTTCCCCAGGAAGATATCTATACTGCTCTATACTTGAGATAGTAGTCTAGTATGGTGTATGTGGACATGATTAGCAGTTTTACTTAAAGATTTCTGACTAGCTAGCAAAGCAGGTAAATCCAGCCAGGCTCCTTAGACCCTGCCTTCTTACTAAATCAATTACTATTCATTATTTCCAAACAAGTGTTGCATCCATTGTATAATGAGTTTTGCAAGCACTCCAGGTTTCAAGAACCTGAAGAGTTTTTAATGTGTGGGGAACTTATTTTGTTTATAAGAACAGATACAAACCACAAAAGAATAGGTATAACCACTCCAAATGCGCTTATGTACAGGATGGAAAAAACATTACATGTAATCCAACATGTGCTGCATGGTTTGTCCCCAGCAAAGGATGGTGTTCAGTGGGTTAAATCCTGGCCCCAGGTGCTCCCAGAGCAGTCTTTCCTGAAGCAGTACTCTGCTGTGTGTGCTTTTGTGGGAGTCTGGAATGATGGCACAGGTGGTGCTATCTGCCTTCCTGAAACTTGCAACCCATAGAAGTACTCTGTTAAAACCATCAGTGTGAGATTGGAAAATGATGTATGCTTTGGTGCTTCTTCATGCCATTACACTTTGATCAAAGGTGAATTCATCTGTGTTTTAGCCCTATCCTTCAAGTTTAAGACTCTAGCAATGCTACTGAACGATATGTCACTAGACTTTTTTAGGACAGTGGTTTCTAATGTCTGATATAAATAAATTCAGCGGACCAGGTCTTTGTTACATCTTGTTTTCTTCTTGAATTGTTAGTGCCTTACTTTATGACATGAAGTATTTTGTCTTCAACTACCAAGCAAGTGTCATGTTATAACTGAGCATTCTGGAAAATTCAGTCAAACGTGGCTACACTGCTAAGAAATATCTAGATTATAACTCTGCAGGGGGTATATGTATAGCTGAGAGAGAAGGAGGAAGAGCAGAGAGGAGAGAAGGCAGAGATCAGGCTTTTACATCATGTGAAAACTGACCCTTATTTTTTTTCTCCGCATGAAACTGTGCACAAGGTCTCTCTTGTCTATTATTTTGCATAAAGAGATAGTAAACCTCTGCACAGTCATCTTGCCAATTGCTAAGCAGCCGTTTAAGGCTCTCCCTCCAGCAATTGAGCTTTTTATCATATTTGAATGTTGGGGGTTTTTATGATGTGTGGGAGATATGTTTTTGTATGATGCTCGTCAATGCTATTTCTATCTCAGTATAGGAGGACTTCTTTGGTCATGTTGGGTACAAAAGCCTAGATGTGGCAATTCTCCCCTGTGGTACTGGTGAAATTTCTTTGATTCATTTGTTTTATGGAGACTGTTGACTGGTGAGATCAGATATGTCAAAAGGATATTTTTTTTTTTTTAAAGAAAAATAGGATTATAACCTTTTCCATTTTCTGTTACAGCTGCAGCTACAGAGTTATGTTTAATGCACACCTCTGTACACATGGGATCTCCCTGTAAGTAGCATATTTATAAAAGTAAATGTACAAGCCAGAGAAACTATAGAAAAAGGGAGAAAAGAGACTGTGATGGACATAATGGTGCTTATCCAATATATTCAACTAGTCCTAACATAAGCTAAAACGCTTACTGTAAAGCACAAGTGTTCTGAGCGAGCTATTTTCTATATTAATAGGGAAAAATCCTTTAAATATTTCAGTTTTCCTTATTCTGTCTTGCAAAATTTCAGTAGTTGCTCCTCCTTATGCTTGTGATCCAGCAAAGTTTCTGTAGTGCACCCAAATGCTGCACCAGCACTGATATCTGTGACAATAAATCATAGAACTGAGGAGGAAAAGAGCATGATCATAGGAAATCGGCTTTAAGGCCAAGGGATGAGCTGTGTAACACCTGGCCTTAACAGCATGTACAGAAGTGACAGACTTGAAAAGTAGCAAATAAGCAACTCAGTGAACATATATTTACTGTGCAGTGGATTCTTTACTGAATCATATTATTTCCCTGTGAAATTATAGAAAGATTATTATTGGTGCTAATATAAATATGATCTGTTGAAGGCATTGCATGAAGGAAATATATTTTTTCCAATTAAAAAATAGTTTTACAAAAAAAAAAAAAGAAATGGTAGTTATTGGAATAGCCCACTGAATATCTGATTGCTTGTAGCCATTAAACCAAGACAGAAAGCTGCCTTTCACATAAAATTATACCGTGATGAAGGAATTACATTTTATATTTCATTCAAGATTTTAGACTAAAGATTCTTCAGGCTTCCTGTGTAGTAATGTATGAAAGAACTAAATGAGCTCATCTTCTCTTGGAGATGCATGAAAGAGAGTGGTAGAACTAGGGGGGGGAGGAAAAAAGGGCCTTGTGAAGGAGAGCACAAGAACAGTCTTTAGACAAAGAAGATTTGATTTCTGTCAGTAGTCCAAAAGTTGTGGGATTTGGGCAAATTCCTGCCTCTGCTTCTATAACAAAGTTACCAGGTATCAATAGGTAGCTGCCAATAGGTAGCTGTGATTTCTTTGGAAAAATTATCTGCTTTATGATGCATAGCACGGTAGGAGTTTTCCATTTGTTAAGGCCTTTAAGTAGGATTTTTAGAAATGGTCCATATGCTCATGTGTTACTGAAGTAAAGTAACAATGTAGCTTAAAAATTTGAGTTAAATGCTATATAGAAAGTTGTAAAATGACATTTACACTGAAACTTTATTGGAGAATTTGGAACAGGACTCTGGTTTCAGAAGAGCTTGTGGCATTTTATTTCATTGTCCTGGGTTCAGCAGCAGCAGTCATTTTTCTCCTTCTTAGTAGCTGGTGCAGAGCTGTGTTTTTGACTTTCAGCCTGGGAACAGCGCTGATAACACCGATGTTTTTAGTTACTGCTCGAATGTTTACTCTGACCAGGGACTTTCTGAGCCTTATACTCTGCCAGGGAGGAGGGGAAGCTGTGAGGAAGCAGAGACAGGACACCTGACCCAAACTAACCAAAGAGGTATTCCATACCACAGCGCGGCATGCCCACTATATAAAATGGGGACAGTTACCCGGAAGGGCTAGCTCTCTGCTTGGCTGGCTGGTGGTGAGAGGTTGTATTCTCTTCCCTTATTATTTCCCTTATCATTATTATTATTGATGACAGCAGCAGTGGTTCGTGTTATACCTTAGTTACTGGGCTGTTCTTCAACTCGTGGGCGTTGCATTCTTTCCTTTCTCCTCCCCATCCCTCCAGGAGCAGGGGGAAGGAAAGGTGGGAGACTGAGCAAGCGAGACTGCGTGGTTTTGAGTTACTGGCTGACTGGACTTAAACCACGACATTCATCCTTGAACTTTTTGCAGTTTTCTCTAATGGCTTTGCACAATGCCTGGAAAGCCACAATTTCCTATTAAATTTATAATCTGCAGCAGGGAGTCCTGGCATAGGTAGGACCCTTAATCTAGGTCAGTCCACCTTGAAAGTAGAGCTGCTGCTTGGCAGCCCACACTTCCCATGTTGTTGTTTGCCACAGTAATGCATATTCACTATTTGGTGTTTACTGTAACAGAAGGTGTAGTTTCAACTTTTATTTTTAAACACACTGTAATGAAGGGATGTTTCAGCCCTGAGCCAGATATCTGTGCCTAGGCATTCATCTCAGCCTGAGAACTGACATCTGCACATTGTTCCTTCATCTTCACCAAAGGCACTTACTTTATCCTTATGGAGGTGGGATTTGGAACTGAATGCAGAGGACCTCCTCCACCTTTTCCAGTGAGGAGCTGTCTTCTTATTTTATTGGCCTTATTCCCCATCTGTCCATTTATAACAGCTAACATGCACCTTCCGCTGGCAGTCTTGATTTGAGTAATTTTCTGTTTTTATATAAAAGTTGCAACAGACCTGTTAATGGCACAAAGACCTCTATTGAGTTGTATTTTCTCTCTTGTTCAGCTGTTGAGAGCAAAGTGAAGGGGATTAATTCCTTGGATTTGAGGGGATTTTGCATGCAAGTTTACTGGAGGAGAAAAGAAAGGATTCTTCTGCAACAGTCAAATTAAGGACACCTTAGCTTAATAAGCTTAATAAGATCCATGCCTGTTTGTTTTTTTGGTTTGTTTGTTGTTGTTTTTTTTGTTTTTGTTTTTGTTTTTTTTTGGTGGTTTGTTTTTTTTTTTATTATTTTATTTTTTATTTTCATTTGACAAGATTTTCCTTGGTCAGATTATACAATCTGCTACATTCTCCTTGTATCCAATTCCATTCTTCAACGGTGTGATTGTGACTCCATCACGAAGTCCAAAACAAGAGGCAAGGAAGAATTGGTCTTATCCTTCCAATTCAGTTTTGTTCCTATTCTTTCCTTCTGTCATTTCACTCCTTCAGATGTATTCATATTGTTTTTCCAAGTGTACTCCTAGGGTTTCACAGACGGACAAGGAGTTTATCTCTGCTTCCAGTGTAGTGAAACAGTGTGCTGAAAACACTTTCACAAATGTTGATGCATTGGCTGCGCTAGATTATTACTTTCGTGTCACTTAACTTCCATGGAAAAATAGTAGCAAACACATGTCTAGTTTCTTGTATCACCATTAAGATGCCTAGGGAGTGGAGTGAGTTGAGTGTGGGGTAGTTCAGGGAACAATTTTCAGCATCTTTATATATGTATTTAGGCTCAGTATTTGTGGAGGATCAGGATGCTCTGAGACTGTAGAAAGGATGTTCAACTGAACAAGAGATGGCAGATGCTCTGATTACAAATCATAAGAGAATCTTTACGGAGACTTCAAGTAGTCATGAGGGTTGGCTGGATGTAGCCTTATTAGAAGTCTAACTGCTTTATATCATAGTGTTGCTGGTGGAAGCTGAAAGCACAGATTAGGGGAAGTAGTTGGCCCTCAGGGCAAAATTCTCAGCTTGAACTCTTCTCTGCAAAGCAAATCCCAAGCCATTTGCTTCCATGCACAGGACTTGTATTAATCTGAGAGTGGTATGGGTTGCAGTATTCTTTGGTTGTTTTTTTGTTGTTGCTGTTGTTTGGTTGTTTTTGGGTTTTTTGGTTGGTTTGTGGATATTTTTTAGGAAAAGCCCGACTGCTTGAACCAGTTAGGAGGAATATGAGTTTGTAACTGTACTAAATGTTAGAACCTGCAATGCCAGATGTTGAGTTTTGCTAGGGGAAAGGTGCAGGAGACACTAAATCTCTGAAATCCATGAAGTTACTCCACAGATACTTTGATGTCACCCAGCGCAGAATCTCTCTACATACTAGAAAGAAACACTCATCTTTTACGTTAACCGGAGAACTAGCCAGCATAAGGGCAGAAGCAACATTGCAGGAACAGTGTGGCTTCTGCTAAGCCAAATTTTCTTGCTGTTTCTTTTGAAGACACAGCAATAGTCTTCTTAGTGCACTGTATACAGCTTAATTTACGGATTTGGAGAAAAGTCTTTGCAGTAGTTCTGCTTCACAGACTTCTGCTTAAGCTGAAAGTTGCAGCTAGCCAAGGGAGGACATAAGAGTGGATACAGAGGATAAAGACTATCTAAAAAAAAATGGTAACAAGCAATTGCTTGTCAGAAAAGCTCTTCTAAATTGAAGAGAAGTATTAAGCAGGGCTCCCAAAGGGGTAGTCCTTGAACATAGGCAGTGTCTAATTTATATATGTGACTGACAGGAAGAGTGAACTAGTTAGTTGCTGATGAAACTAAATTTGGAGCAGCAGAGGCTGTGGAACAAACAAGAAGGGAGACTTGAAAGGATTCCAGACTGAAGTATGAGCCTTGGTATATTAAATGAGCTTTAATACAGACAGACATATACCACAATGCAGCAAACAGGAAAAGTTTTTGAAAGAGAAAAACTTCATTTAAACTGTAAAAGAATAAAGCTCAAGGGCTATAGCTTCTACAGCCTAAGTAGAAAGATACAAAGAGCAAACAGAAAACATGTTTCCCATTGTACTAATTGTTTCACTTTAACACTTGATTTTTTCCATATTTACATACCTGATTATTTGCCCCATGGAGGATTATTCCCAGTCTTTTTCCTGAAACTATTTCAAAGTATTGATGAATTGGCTTGCAAGGCAATTCTAATCACAGATTTTCAAAGCAGTAAGAACAGTTGGGGTAAAAACTCTCTTTAGCCATTTCTCCATCTATAGGATTGAGATATGTTATTTGGAGAAAAGTGAAATGTTGGACTATTAGATTAAAAGTAGGAGAACAATTTTATTTATTTACTTGGTTTTTATGTGTACATGTGTTTTTCAGCAAAGTTAATGTTAAGTTTGTCCTTTCTGGCATTGTGCTTATATACGCCCACAGTCCTCTGGAAAAAGCATGTGTTGTGGTATTTGTGGCATGGGTCCCCCTTTTTCTAATCTTGCTGCCTACAAATGGCATCTACAGAGGTGGTAAAGTGTCTCTCTGTTACACTAATGCACTGCATCTCCATTTCTCCCATCTATGGATATAACGTAAATGTATGCTGCCCATCCAGTTGTAGACTGTGTGTCCAAAAAACTTTAAGGTGGACTCCATAAACAGGCCCATATGTACCAGAGCTGCTGAAAGTCAAGGTATGAGTCAAGTTGGTGCAGCTTCTGTTGCCGTACCAGAGGAAGGTGGACCCTCTTCGTGGGCTGTGGCAACATTTCTCAGCTCTGTCCTCAGCCATGCATAGGTACATTACTTACATGCAGCCTCATCCTTTATTCTTATGTATGGACAGTGTTCAGACCATTCTTGGGGACAACAGAACACAGTCAGGTGTTGGGGCAGTGTGTCTGGCCTGAAAATCTCTTTTCCATCTCCTCTGATGAGAAGACAGCAGAGTAAATATAAGCTTCCTGCTACCTGAATCTGACCAACAGAACAGAATTGGGCCTTGCTTTGTTGCTGAGATGAAAGAATGTGTAAATCCAAGGTCCTTGTCCCTTTTGTTACAGCTGAATTCTGTGAGTTACATGCCTCATTTTGCAGTATTTCATTTTTTAACAACAACACATAGGAGCATTGTACAGTCATGTACAAATGTACAAACATATCATCTCACACAGAACTGTAGCACTACAGTGCTGCCAGCCAGGTGAGACTCCAAAGAAATCAGTGCAGTGAAGCAAAGTATTTTGTTGCTGTTGGTAAGGTAGCTATATTTTATTTTCCTGTCTGTCTTGGCTGTCACCTTGGACAGCTTTTCTGGCTCTGGCTGATGTGGGTTAATCATGGTTACTGGGGCAGACACAGGCTTGTGTAGAAATTAATGTGATTAGTTTGGAGGAGGGGAAAAAAATCAGTAGCAGCTTCAGATAATCTTATTTTTTTTTGCTTTGAAATGGACTCGCAAGAGGTTTTGGTAATGATTAAAATTGCATCTTGGAATTGCTTTTAATTATGATTAAGACAACTGCTAAATTTAACAAGATACAGTTAAATATCAGTTTATTAAGCCTGGATTTGTTGCTGATTAGCAGTTATGCATGATGTGCTTTCCTAATATTCCTTAATCATAATTAATGGTATGGATAATCAATTGGTATTTAATGTATTAAAAATTTTTATCTCAAAATGCAAACAAAAGCCCACAGTTCTGAGCTATGTATTGTATCAGCCCCACCTATTACAGACCTGAGCCTTAGCACTCTGCCATTTGAAGCAGCTTTGCAACAGTTGTAAGGCAAAACTTCAGAACACGTTGAAGCTAATTTAAAGGCTGCTGTATGTCTTGGACAAGACTGTTTCAAAGAGAGCAGCTGTCACTCAGAGAAAAGGTGACTTTAACTTCTGTCCTACCTTGGGCTCTATGCTGAACATAATTCAGCTTAGCCTGAGATCTGCCACCTCACTGCAGCCGTTTAATAACACATCTAAAAACCTTTGTCATCAAAACTGCTGTCATTAAGAATGCATCAAGAAAGCCTATTTTAATTTAGTAGACAGAAGACTTACCAAATGTCTGTTTCGTTTTCTGTATTCTTGGAATTTTATTGGTTTTTAATAGAATGTTTTGGAATGCTGTTGCTTGGAGCACACAAGCTTATGTTTTCAATAATTGGTGTTTAACATACCGCTCCTTCTCAAGCTGTTGTTAACTGTGCTGCTTTCATGGTGGTTCAGAGCTTTTTGGAAACGTACTTTGTCTATGCACAGGGTTTTCAGGGAGCATTTGCTGTGATAAGGCACTGATATCTTAAATTATGAATACTGGTGCAGTTTAACTTTTCAGTATGTTTTACAGACAAATACCTTAATCTGAAGTCCCAGTACCTGTAAACCTCATGTTGGGATTAACTGTGTGTTTCAGCTGAATAAATAATTGTGCCTCGTGTCTGTAGCATAGTGTGGGCAGCAGTACGTGTTACTGTAGAGACAGGCATTTGCAGAGTAACTCAGATCTTGCTATGCAACACAAATAATGGCTTTTACATCCACTGAAACATCCTGCATACTTGGCCTTTCAGTACCTTCCTCTGCTCTTTTACTTACCATGATAAGCATCCTATCCCCACAGTCCCTTCAACCAAGCTATTTCATTAATGAGGGAAAAAATCCATTTGAGCTCTTCTTACATGAGTCTGTTAAATTACTAGACCTTGAACTTAAAGGGCCCCACAAAACCGCTGTGTTACTTATATGCCCTTTGGGAAATTTAACCTACCAGATGCCTTGAAGACATGTAATTCAGGTATTAGATTTTGAGTGCAGTGCAGTGCATAGCAGGAGCAGAGAGAGCTTCTGAAGCCCTCTCCAAGATCTGCCGCAACCATGATCGAAAGTGTCTGTGCCCCATGGCTCTGATTGCCTTCCAAGGACTTTTTCCTTGTTATTTTTAACTTCTCATTGTGAAAATCTTCTGGAAATTCATTTGTATCTGACAAGTAGAA
Source organism: Psittacus erithacus (assembly GCA_009867235.2). NCBI lineage: Eukaryota > Metazoa > Chordata > Aves > Psittaciformes > Psittacidae > Psittacus > Psittacus erithacus. The sequence continues at coordinate 37,878 of WYDI02141187.1, read as the reverse complement.
CAAAAACATGAAAGTATTAAAGCATCCCCATTTAACCCTCTGAATAATAAACTAGTAAAACCCACGATTGCATATGAAAAAAAAAGCAAATAAATATGCTATCTTATACTATTTTGTTCATCGGAAATAAATGGTCATATTGCATTTCTGATTAATTCTGCTCTAAGTAGCAAAAGGGTCTGACTCAATTCAATTTACAAGCGCCTGAAAGTTTATCTACTTTTTCTCCCAGCTCCATAACTTGATTTAATAAAAGGCACATAACTCCCTATACGCATGGCCTCATTTACATTCTTAAGTCAGTAAACTTACATGAGCACTGGAACTATAGATTTATTGTAAGTACTAGATCTTTTAGGAAAGATTACGTCTGAGGAGTGATGTAGCCTGTATCAGTGGAATATCAAAACCTGTTGGTTGTGGTTTTGGTTTGTGGTTTGTTTTGGTTGGTTTAGGTTTTTAAACCCTTCCTTCATTTAATAAAAAACCAAACCCAACCCAAAGAAACAAACAAAACCAAACCCCCACAAACAAAATCACCACCACCAACAAAGAAACATGTTAAGAGTTATGCCTTGTTTTTAAATGGAAAAGATAACTTAAATCTTTGGTCCTTGCTCTGTTTTACTTTGCTTTTTTCACTGAACATTTTTAAATCTGCGGTATGTAATATTATCGATGCTTACTTTGGAGGGAAGCTTAACAGAAACTGTTTTGGCATGTCATAGTTAGAATGAAAATTCCAAGTTGAATTATTATCTTAGAAACTGAGCGACTTGACTCCTACAGATGAAGCCAAAATGCCTACTGATGTACACCCAGCAGTGCATGGTGTGGTGCTGTTTTTAACTGCAGCAAAAAAGAAGCCAAGACGAAGCCTTGGAGGCATAACTCAAAACACTTGTATAGGCAGGAAGCCTGTGTAGTTGTTTTGTAATGTAGTCTTTATTTGGATAAAATCTTTTGCTGTTTCTTGGGCAAACTGCTCAGAGCAGAGATATCTCTACAAAAGAACACAGCCAGTATTTGGGGTATTTCCTTACTGATCTATAGAAAATGTGTTGTTCTGGAGGAGCAACATAGTTATCTCTTATATACTAATATACTTTACCGAATCTTTATAAGGTCAGTCTGTTTATATTTCAAATATGAAAAATGTTTGATGTTTTCTTTTAAGCTAATCAAGTAGCTTAAACTTAGTATTTTGGAGACCTTCAGCTCATAGAAGTAAGCTCTGCAGTCTTCATTGTAGAGTGATGATCTAAACTAATTCAGGTTTTGGGGCTTTATAGATTTCACTTCCATTTCAGGAACTCCTGGAAGTGGGAGAATTATTGTAACTTTTAATGGAGTTATGGAACACATTAGGAAAACTTGCATTATGTTAAGATGTATGTTTCTGACACGGTGATATGTCCAACCTTTAAATGTAGGAAAAGTAACTTTCATGCAGGCTGTAGATTTTCTTGATGCATTTTGTTGTTTTATTTCAGCATTGTAACAAAACAACATAATTCTATTTATGAAGAAGAGTCTGAACTTGCTGCTCTGATAGAACTAAAGCTCATACTTCCCTCAGAAGCTGTGTTTAGCCAAAAGGGCAGCATCAAATCCCTAGAAAAGCTGTTTTATATCTGAGGTCCCTTTGCAAAGGGTAAAAAAGTTACTCCTCCTTGAAAGATTTGACCCCTCTCTGTGACCTTTTCCACTACTCTATATGAAGCAAGTATATTGGAAAAAGATAATGAGAACCAGCATCAGAAGTCCTCTCCTCACAGTGAAGCCAAGTGCTGCTTCTTGCCAAACAAGCTTTCGTTTACACACCTGAATTATTTTCAGGCTCATTTAGCTCAAGTGAGCCATGTTTCAGTGCTGTATTCTGGTTGCTCAGGGTGGGTACATTAGTTGTCCATACAGAGCTGTCATCTGGACTGATGCAAATGATGAAATGCATTACTGCCTGTGTTTCTAGTTGTAGTTTTGCCCACAGTTTTTGATCCATGTCCATTGCCAGCCCAGCTAGCTTAACTGTAAAGCACCAGTTAATGAAACATTGAGATCTTAATGGAGAGGCAAGAACCTGGGGCTGGCAGGCTTTAGTATGCCCTAAGTAAACAAAACAATGAGAACAAATGTTGGGACTAGGCTATCTGAGGTCAGTGCAAAAGACCAGAGTTCCAGAAATGCTAATCTGTTTTCTTTCTGCACTGATATACCATATTCTTTAGTACCATCCTCTAACTTTGACAGCCCTTTGGTTCTGCATTCCTTCACCACTTGGTTTCTGTCTTCTAAAGCAAGAATTATCCCTTCTTGCTCTAGAGAGTCAGGAATTTACTGAGACCTCAAGACACTGCTGAATCACCAGTAAATAACAAATGATCAGATGGGAGGCAGTTGTGCCACATAATCACAGAAATGTACTTCTCAACTTTATTTATCTCCTTTAACAGGTACGTAGGGAGTATTTTACAAATATACAGGTACAAAATACAAATTTTGTGACTTATTTGCATTTCAAAGGCCATGTTACTCTGAACATCTCTTTGTCTGCCATGGTTTTAATTTCAAATATAATTTAAAAGTAAAATTTAAGCTATTTTTCCTCTTTTCTAGTCTTCCTGCTATGTGTCTTTTATGGTTGTAGTTAGGGAAATGAGTCAAAATCTGAACCATTTCTGAGCTGGTGGAAGGGGAGATGACAGATGAATTTGGTCAAGACAGTTAAAAAACATCTATGATTGATTTCAGTTGTGCAATTGTATTGCATCTCCTGCAGTGTTTTCTTCCTTTTAATCACACTGCCTAAAGTGTTTCCACCAGATAATGAGATTAGCATACAAGCATTTTTGTCCCTGTGGCTTTGAAAAAGCAGCAGCATAGCATCCCACCAGACAGATTGGATTTGATCACTATTCTTAGGTTAGCAAACCATAAGACAAGAAAGCTGTAAATTTTCTTGTAAAATTTAAATTGGTACTCCTGTCCTCTTTCTGAAATTATTTAACCTTGAACCTATTTTTCTCTGAGAAAATGATCTTTGATATCAGAGTCATTAAAATTGTCATTACTGTCACTTAGTCACAAGACTAAGTTTGTTGGCACATTAAATCTTTCTTGTCAATGTGGTTTTATCAAAGCCTATGAAAAGAAGAATGACTGCAGCAGAAGGAAGATTTATTTTTTTTTAGGTGGTTTGGGTTTGGATGTTCTTTAAGTAATGGGATTCTTCCTGAGTATAATGACAAGCAAAAGCAACTACTGTATTATTAGGAACATTTCTGAAAGCTGTTTGCCTATGAAATTGGTGTATGTTTCCAAAGAGAGCATAAGAGGTCGCATGTTTAACACTCCCTGTGCAGCACAGAATAAAGAGTGTTTGACTGTGAGGCAACATAACTAGACCAGTTAATTTAATTTATAAAATATTTTTAATTTGCCTGTTCATTACTGGTTGTAAGGGTTGCTCATGTGGAGAGACACATATAATTTTAAGAATCTTTTGAATATCCAGGTGGAAATAAGTTTGAATAAAATGGTGTTTTGCAGCAGGGGCAGGTGAAACAGCTGGGGAAGCAGAAATGAGACTCATCTCTGTCCTTTTCCTTGGTACTTACTCTCATTTGAAAGAAAATGAAGCCAGACTGTCAGACTGGTGAAATAAAAGAAATTACCCTTTATTTCGCACATTTTCTGTTGTGTAGGGAGATGGGCTCAAGCCTAAAGTCCCTGTGAAATAAGTTTAAAAAGACAGTCTTGGCAAAATTCTGGGCTCTGCACATATTATAAAACTGCATTATCATCTTTCCTTTAACTTTTTCCTATCACCATTTCTCCCAGGAATAGCCCTAAAAACATTTCTTCTTTGCAGTTGTATAAGTTAGGTGCAAATTTTGCTTTTCCTTACTAAAATAGAGCTGGCTGCTCAAGACTGTAATGAAATTTACACTTATATTCGTCATGGCTGGGGGAAGCTTGGTGTCCTCAAATGTCTCAAGACCTGTAAAACAGAGAAGGGAAGAATTTAGTAAAGGACTGATAAATTTATATTTCTTCTGTTTCTCTACTTTGAAGCACTGAAACTGTATCCTTATGGTTTTACTGTGTGCTGTGCTTTTACCACAATATGTATTTTTTTTCTTAATGTTCTACTTGATAATATCCAGGTTGTCTATATTTTGTGTCTCATGGAAAACTATTTTGCTCATTTTCCGTGATTTTTAGATGAATTTTTCAGTATGATTCAGATCTTCTAACTTAGATATTTTAACTTAGATATAGGCTTTAGATATTCTAACTTAGCCAAATCAAACAATCCTTTCTTTTTTTTTTTAAACCCAAAAAAGGATTTTCCTCTCTTACAAGATTGCATTTGATCATTGTTTCAATCACATGACTAAATAAAATCTAACATTGCCATCTAGTGTTCAAATACTGGATTATATACACTTTTTCAGCTCAGTGGTATCAGGCAGCCTTTCTGACTATCATTTGTAACTGTGTGGTGCTCAGCTGATATAAATGCTTTTTGTTTCAAATACTTCCATTTTAGTAATTTTTTCTTCTCAGAGGAATAACTTTATGCCTGACATCAGAATAACGTGTTTTATAATGACGAAAAGAACCTCAGCTTTTGTGCAATTTCAGGACTGTGATCAGTATTGTGAGGAGTCAGCTGGGAGAGGAGGACAGAGAATAAATTCTGTCTGTGCTCTTCTTCCCACTGTTCTGGTAAAAGTTATTCAAAGAGTTGACACAAATGAGCATCTTACCACAGAATGTGATTCAACTTGGGGGGGGGGAAATTCAGTTGGAGAGAGTGTGCTAGAAGTTGTAGGTCAAAACAACTTAATGAAAGTGGAAAATGACGGAAATGCATTGAAATACAAACCACGGCTTTGCAAGGGAAAACTTGAAAATTATCTTGCAGTTCCAGCTACCCACTGACTGTGTTATGAAGCCTTTTCTGAATAAAAATAGGTGTTATGGCTTACTGGGGAAAGGCCATTTCTTAATAGTGACTTCAGACAGCTTGCAGAAAAACTTGTCTGTGGCTCTGAGCATCCTGGGCAGTAGCATAAGCAGGCTAAATGTATGGAGCACCTTCTGTATCAAGATATACTGAGAAAGCTGGGGCTGTTAGGCCTGGAGAAGAGCAGGCTGCATGGAGACCTCACAACAGCCTTCCAGTATCTGAAGGGAGGCTATAGGGATGCTGGGAATGGACTGTTCATTAGGGGCTGTAGTAACAGGACAAGAGGTAATGGGTTCAAACTTAAACAGAGGAAGTTTAGATTGCATATAAGGAGGAAGTTCTTTACTGTAAGGGTGGTGAGGCGCTGGAATGTGTTGCCCAGGGAAGCTGTGAATGCTCCATCCCTGATGGTGTTCAAGGTTAGGTTGGATAGAGCCTTGGGTGACATAATTCAGTGTGAGCCATCCCTGCCCATGGCAGGGGAGTTGGAACTAGATGATGTCAGGGTCCTTTCCAACCCTAACTATTCTGTGATTCCATGACTGTTCCTAGTTTAGGTACTTGTAACAGAACTTAACCATATATAATGAATGGTAGATGTACCTCTTTGAGAGATGCATTGATTTTTGGGTCTATTCACTTCTTAAGTAAAATGAACTGCTGCAGTGAAAACTTCTTTCAGAACTGCAGGCTGATAGCCCCAAGCAGACTGTCAGACTGCCTGTTTATCTGCTGCCCTGTTGCACCCCTGTGATTCATTCTCTTTTACGCATTCCCATCATTGATTTTTCTTTTCTGTCTGTCTTCAAGCACAAATATGAAGAACTTCCTGGAGAGCCAAGGTGCGTTAACCACCTTTTGAAGAGCCCCTTCTTGAGGGTCTGTCTTCCCAGCCTGTGACAGGAGCACTTAACTCAGCTTTCCTCCAGCTGCAAACACCTGCAGCACGGATTCAGCAGAGCTCAGTGCAATGCCAAGCGTGGAGATCAGACTCAGGCTATTCTGCAGTGCTTCAGAGGAACTGCAGAAAACTTCACAGTCAAAATTTGTGTTGTGATCATAGGCGATTGTCGTAACTTTATTTTGCCTGGAGCTGAGCTATAAGGAAACGTGCTTTGCCTGTATTTTTAGAAGATTTCTTATAGCTGCCATTTTCTCTTCACCAGCAGCAGATCAACAGATGTGAAAAAACCCAACTCTGGGGATCTCCTTAATGAACAGGCTGGGAGGGGGCTGCTGTTTGTGTTTATGCAGTCTCAGTCTGAAGTTTTATATAAAAATTAAAAGCTGCTTGGCTGGGAGATGAGGAAATACGTCAGGCAGGGTTGGTAACATGCCTTTAGACCTGTGCATTTCTTCAGTCAAGAGAAACTCTGCTTCACTACTGGTTTGTGAACACTTATAAATTGCTTCAGTGATTACTTTTTTCTTACTGTCTTTTTTTATATAGTGCCCATGTGTTTTTTGTTTCTAGTTTATACTCTCACCTAATGAGATAATACAAGACCTAAAAAGATGCTGAAAATTGTTAAATCGTATTGCAAGCTTTGCTTGCATGCCTGATGAAAGCAATTCTGATACAGTTTTGTTTGCTGGTTGGTTTTGTGGGGTTTTCCCCCCTGTGTGTCCCGATTTTTTTTCCTGTTCAGTGGAAACTAATGGAACTATTTTTAAGCAAGTATCGTTTTGTAGGTTCATACTGCTACAATTTCTAACATCTGGTTGACATACAAACATTATTTAGTTATCATGTGTATGCATTGTAGGAATATAGACAAATCAGTCTTGCAAACCTTCTATCTAAGAAAAATTATGTTTATTTAACATAAAAAGTAAATGTTGCATCTAACTGAATTGAAAGGAATTTCTTTCTGTTGATGAGTAATATTTTATCATTGCCTTCCTTGTATACATTAACAGTATGCTTGCGTTTCTCTGGACTTGAAGTTGCTTCAAAGCCCAAGCCCAATGGTATGGAAGGTGATTTTATTTTTCTCATTTCAGCAAAAGGCATTGGCCCTGGGGAAGTGAATTTGTTTCTCCAGAAGTAAAAATCTTCCAAGACCATTTTTAATGTTAGGCAAATTGATAAACCACTGTAAGCTATTGTGCTGTGAGCTCAGATGAAGTTGATCATCCATAAATAAATGTGACTGAGTTAGGCTCTTACAGGAGAGAAAAGCCCCTGGGATACATTGGTTCAGATTTTAAGTGGAAAAAAAGGCATGTGTAAGATGAGTGAAATCAGACAGCAAGAAGTTTTGTATCAGAGGTCAGCGAAACATGACAGCAAGGGAGTTCGCCTGTTGGAACTGGAGAGCTTCCATGGTTTCTCTTGTCTACTCTGCATGGAGCTCCTGGCTCAGACCTTGCTTCATCTTACCACAGCTGAAAGGAAGCTTTTCTTTAGGCAAATATTGCCCACTTTGAGTGTAACTAATTTCCATGGAGACCAAGGAAAAGCTCATCAGTTGTGCATGGGTTCTATCGTGCTCTTATTAATACAGAATTATGAAATAGTCCTCTAAAGCAAGTGAGATGACTTCTGTGGTGGGTATCCCTACAGTATGCATAACCCAGGTGCTATCACAAGACTTGTCAATAAACAAAAAGCAATGCTTTCTCTAGCTTTGTTGTGTAATCTGTATGTAATGTAACCGGAGCAAGATTAGTCCTTCATATTTTGATGCTCTCAAAGTCACAATAAATAGCATGTGAATTAGCCCTTCACCCCTTGAAATAGCTACAGATCTCATCCCGAGCAAAATGATATTAGAATTGCAAATCATTATGAATACTATCAAGCATTCAAAACCTAATATAGAAATGTATGCAGAGATAAAGCAGATATTGTGTTCTTCAGGTTTAATGAAAAATGTCTGATCCTTTTGTAGCTGTACTTTCATTTGATCTGTTTCTCAGGCTTTTTTGTGATGAAAAATCTGAACACAATGTTTCATAAAAGACAATTCTCTGGCCATTTTCTTTTATAAATATCTGTTACAAGTTAGAGCCCATCTCTATTTAAAATCTGTTTTCAAAAAAAGAGTGTACGCTGGAGTTTCTTTTGTGCCATTTGTCTTACAGAACTTATTACCTACAAACAACTCAGAATGTTTTATTTTCTTTTTGCTTGTAATATTTCCTATGTTTCTCAAAAGAGCTTTCTGCATGGCAGAGAAATTTAAAGAACATCTTTTTCTGAAATGGAAAATAAACACTCTAAAGCTATTTTAACATAGGTACAGGCTTTTAAAATTAATACGTCTCTAGGAAGCAAATGTTAGTGCCATTTGAGAAATGAGCAGTTGTTGTGCACCTGGCTATGTGTTAAAAAGCAGACAGTTAAATATGTTATCTATTGAGGCTCATTATTGTATACAATCATGTAAAAATTGTTACAGCTTTTTTAGCTGTTTTACCCATTCACATGCAAGAAATAAATGTAGGCTGACACTGTTTTACACTGAATAATACTCTAGCAAAGTAAAATGTTAGGATACCTATTTCTGGAGGTAAGGGGAAGGACTGCAAATGTACAAGATCTCAACATTCTAACTAAACTCTCAATCACACAATTTTCAGCAGTTAATCTGCCTTTAGTAACATTATTCACTGATTAAGTTCTTAACAATAACTTCCAAACAAATTTTTCAGATAGTTACACTCCCATCACTCAAAGTCACAATATTTATTTGATAACTACTGTTTTCTTTTAAGCAACATTTTCAGCCATGATAGCTTAATTACAAACATTTCAAAATAGGACATTACATGCATTATCATGTTAGAGCTCCTTCCACTAAGGAAAATCATGCTCTCCTTACCCATAAACCACTGTATTTCTATTTCCAAAGTGGTACAAGTCTGGCCTCCTTTTTTGAACACTTTTGTTTCTCTATTTAGTAAAAAGCAGAACACCCAGCTAGGCCTCTCACAAATGTGACTGATTTTAATTTGTAGACTTGTGTTAGAACAGCCTTTATATAAACATATTCGTACTTATAGCCATAACATGCGACTGTGTAAGTATGGATACCACAGCACGATGGTATTGTGAGAGTCTGCAAATTCTCGGCTATAGTAATTGATCCCTTCAGGAGTTTTTTTTCTGCTTTGAAATACTGAGGTTGTATTTTGCTTAAACAGATTTAAAGCGAAACTTTCATTTTCATCTCTTTTCCATTTGACTCTCCCTTTCTGAGATCCTTGATATGGTCTCTGTGTGGGTGCCTGCTAAGCATTTGTTTTCCTTGGGGAGCTTCAACTCTTGCCTATTGTTTTGCTTAGTCAGACTGGTTAAGTGTTCATTTCTTCCGGATTCTTTTTTAATATGGGACACATGGGTCAGAAATTAATAGACAATATGAGCCTGGTCAGTGAGATGTGACCAAGCAGATGTAAGAGGTAAGGCTTGGACTGTGGTATAAAGCTTGGATGGGGGAAGAGAAGCATTAACTTCAGCAACATCAAACTGTAAGATAAGAAAATAAATAAAAAACATAAGGGGAATAACTTGCATTAAAATTAAAGCATTTCAATTATTGTTCCTTTCAGTCTGCTTCAGTTCATAACTTTTTCTTCTTCTTACATCCATCATTTGGCTTCATCTTTTCAGCCTTTAAGAGCTCTTTTTTGATTATTTTCCCTCAGGCCAGATCTCAGTACATAACATTGTAATTTACTCTTTTCCAGCGCTCTTTCAAGCTGTCCTGCTGCCTAGACCCACGGATATGACTAGTTAAGCACTGTTTGCTTAGCAGTTGACTGGGCAGCAATCATCTGAATGTCATTTTAAGGGGTATGACTGATTTGAGCAGTTCTCTTGAACAGGAAGAAATGACTTAGATACTTAATGCACAAATAGCAATGGGAATCAAATATTTGGTTTAGTTACTGTGAATATTTGGTTTAGTTACTGTGATCAGTGAAGTCCAAGGTACAACACTAATAAATTCTTTGCTGGCTGGACTTCCCTGTGGCACCTGGCATATAGCTGGGAATTAGTTCTATTTGGAAGAAAACGAGCACATTTTAGAAAGAGGAATAAAGGTGATCTGTTAACTGGGGATCTGCACTTGTACTCTAGATTTCTCAATCTATCTAATAATGTTATCTAATGTATCTAATAATCCAATCTTATAATATTGGACAAATAATATTCTCAGTGTACCTCTATATTCTTCTTTTCCTCATTCAGTGAAACTGTGTGTTCCTTCAAGCAGGAACTTCTGCATACTTTGATAAGTTATATGTCTTGGCACAAGAAGGATCTGATTGTTGCAAAGTAGCTTCTTGAGGTCTTACAAAGAAACAGCAGCAGGCATTGTAGCGACATCACGTCTCTGTCACTGAATCTTTCACATCCATGTTCAGTATTAGACTTTCCAAATCTATAGCAAAAGTGTCATCTAATCTGGCAGGTGAAAACACACAGAGTCTTCCAGAAAGAAAGTAGATGTAGAAGGTGCATATTCTGATAAATACAAATTCTGTTCAATTTACTAAGCATAAACTCAGTAGGTAAACTAAGATTAACCTGAAAGGAGGGGGAGAAAATGAAAATAGAAAAGGAAGACATGACTAGCATTGGCAGGCTGATATTTTTTACCAGGGCTTGTGTCCACTTCACTCCACTCCAGTCAGAACACAGTGACAGTGATGTTGTTCGAGGCCAGTGAGTCAGGCTGGTCAAATATCTTTTGTCCCATAATAGCTGAAAGCCACAAGAAATCTTGTATTGACTAATTAAGAAATTATCTGTCTCTAAGGAAAATTTCTTCTTAACTGCTTGAGCTAGCTTATTCCCTGAAGGGAGAATATTTTCTATTCCTTATGTAATTATCCAAGAGAACTTAGAAAGTGCTGAAAGAAATTCCTTTTTTAAAGTAAGTGGATATAAGAAAATAAAGAAAATTATAAAATCCATTTTCAGCTGAACTGTAAACACAAAATAACTGATGTGGGAAGCAAACACGAGATGGAAAAAAGTAATCTTTTCCAAGGTTTTTTCTTTTATTTCAAAGGAGAGATGTGGATTGAATATTCTCTCTTTCAGAAACAATTAATAAGACTGGATTTTTTACTAACTCCTAGAGAGAACAAGGTAAAACAAGACAGGCATTGCACAGCTTCTCCCATGCCTAGGATTTAAGCATGTTAGATCTAACCCACTGTAAGCTTGTACCAAAAGGACAAAAGCTGTTTTCAGCCAAACTTAAACATGAGAGCTTAAAAAACAAAAGTCACAAATTTCTTCTAGTTATAAAAACTCTATTAAGTTTGTAGCTAGAAATATAAGTTAATGGAGCATCACTGTCCCACAGAGACCATATAAAAGCATAACCAGAGCTGAGTCAAGACCTTTTGTGGCTTTGAGTTTATCCGTTTGAATTGCATGGTCCACACCCTGAGGATGGGCTGAAGTTAATAACTGACCTAATAATCACTTACTAAAATTGTGTTGTTATGGCATGGGTGGGATGTATGCAGAACAGGCACAAGCCAGTGTTAACTGTGATCTGAGAGGCTGCTGTTAACATTTAAATAGGAAACCCTGCTTTACTGGTCAGCACTGGTGGATCCCATGAGACAGTGAGCGCTGTCTTGCCACAGCAGCGAGCAGCAGGTATTTGAAGAGAGTAAAACCTTCCAGCTGTTTTTGTGCTTGCCTTGATGCTTCTTCCCAACCCCTTGCTGTGAGATAACTCCTCTTCGTATCCAAAGTGCTGCCACAGGGCTGATCAAATCAGTCTGAGGTGTTTAGTCAAGCCTTGGGCTAGAGCCAAAAGCTGATCTTTTTTTCAAAGCTCAGGGAATCTGACTCATGATCATAGGATTCACAAGGTTGTGACAGAGCTGATCATAGCTGGGAACACCAGAAAAGCTTGATCACTGCCTGCACTTGTCTGTAGGGGTATTTAATCACTTCTGTTTGGCTTTCAGGGGCCTGGTGGTGGCCTAGATGATAATTAAAGGTGATTGAATGGATGAACCTTCACAGAGGGTAGAATGTCCACACAGGGTGATGGAGACTTGAGGAGAAGTTTGGCCCTGCCAGCCCACCTCCAAATATTCTGTTACCATTCTGGTAGCATGTGCCATGACCAGACACCATGAGCAGCGCAGGCATGTCCTTTCAGAACTGCCTTGCACAAGCAGATGAAAATGATGTATGCATTTGGAACTGGATCAGGAAACATTCTAGCAGTGGCTACAGCCAGGATATTATGATAAGAAGGAGATCTGCAGTATTTAAAGCAATGGAGTACATGTAAGAAAATTTGATTTGAAAAAAAGAAACAAAACCCAACACCCACTTAAACGTCATATATGCAGTTAGAACAGCTTTCACAATGTTTAAGTTATAAGATGACAATAATTGAGCTTATAATGAAAAGGGTGAAATTCTCTTCGCTAGGGTTTCAGCAGCTATAGGGCTATTAAAATGTTGCTTCACTTTGCAAAATGGTAAGTTGGCACACATAAATTATTTAAGAAATTTCTGAAAGCCAAATGTCTGCAAAGGTACTGGGATTGCATATAAATCCTGAAACACAAGGGATACTGCTGGAGACAGGTACAGTGAAGCAGAGCATAAGAAATGCAAACTGAATTGTATAGCGTACAAGCAACATTAAAGAAATGTATCTCAGCTTCTAGTCAGTGAACCCAAACATGTTGTACATTATGCAGACTGCTTAGCAATTTGCATAATTATAAACTCCCCTCGAAACAGTAAACATTACTGCAGAATTCGGTAATACAAAAAGCAACATTAATATGCATTGCTCATTTGACTTTTTAATTTTTCCAGGGTCTTTATACCACCCATGTTTTAGAACAGGCAAAATAAAGACTTTTTCTGTAACAAATAATCCATATTGGAAAGAAATGAAGCATCCAAATGAAGACTTTCAGTTTTAATATACTTGTTTGTCTTGTTGAATTTTGAAGCCATTTCTGGTAAAGTTTTATTGCACATTTTAGATGTAGTCTTGAACTCTTCCAAAGAATAATCCATCAACCACAGACTGCCAATATGTGAGGGGGCTCAGGAAAGATTATCTTTATTGCTGTGGATTGCGGACAATGCGATTGCGTTAGGGTACTCTGCTGTGTGGCTGTGGAGCAAAAGAGCTGAATTAGCAGAATACTCCATGGAAGACTGCAGAAGAGCTCTTTCCATGGAGATTCAGGGAAGAAATATAGAAGTTTAAATTTAAAATAAAAGAATTCTCAAGGAGACAGGAATAATGAAAGAATCCTTTTGTTAACAAAACGAGAATACTGCATTGGGAACTTTCATGAGCATTATGCCTGGTTCATATGTTAAAGCCTGGTTTGGGGAGCAGTTAGGGAGGGAATCTTACACACTGGTGAAAACTGTTGTCCCTTTATCCTGATGTAACTTTTGTAAAAGCTTCACCTTCTACATGCAGCAAGTAAGTTTGACATGTTTTGTGGAAACCAAGTGGAAAGTGAGTGTGACCCCCCTAATGCAAAGGCTGCAGAGTAAATTCAGCCCCAATGTTAGGTGCTAAGAAGTCTAACTGGGAGGCAGCCACAGGAAACACAGTTTTATGGTGGTGGTGCACAGAGAGGTGTTTCTCAGAGATAGCTTCTCAGAGATCGCCTCCTGAGCCTGGTTCAAGGACTGAAAGATAAATTAAGGAAAGAAAAGTAGCAAAGATGGACTGCTTATATAGTCTAAAAAAAGTTCAAAAGGCTGTGTGGTGTGTTAGCAATGCTGGTGCGTCAGCGCTCTGCATGTTCCTTCGCCCTCAGCTATTTCATTGCAGGGCTATTGCGTGAACTTTGAGAGAAGCAGCGATGTGTTTACATTTACTTCTGTGAGCATTTTGACTCATCCATCACCATTCCCCATTCCACAGCAGTAATCTCCTTAATTCCAATACTTTAAATAGGCTTTTAGAAATTAAATAAATAAAGCAAGCATCAAGCAAACAAACAAGTATCAAGCAAAAATAAAGACAAACCAGAAACTGTAGGCTTCTATGTAAAAGAAATAATTACCCCAGCAGAGAAAACTACCTCTAATTTTTTTCTAGAAAGAAATTGACAGAAGAATAGGTGATATATAATCTTGCTTGTTTTCTGCTCCTAACGAACAGAAAAGCTGCTGGCTCAGGCAGAGCAGGATGCAGCTAATTTCCTATATACTCAGGCCAGTTGGACAAGTTGAAAAATCAGTCTTTGTTGGTCTTCTCCATGGGCGTGGGTAGCGTACGTGGGAGTGGTTGTGATAGCTAATAGTAATTCATTTCAGAAAGATAAGAGCATTTTTGTCCACCTGTGCAGTAATATTTGCATTAAGATTTCAAAAAGGTACATTTTAAATACCCTTTTCACAAAACTCTGCGAGATGCAAAATCTCGTCTTTATATTTCTTATCCATTTACAATCTTCCTATTGGTGTAACCAGTAATGGGGTTTACTTGCAAGATATCACTAAGTGGCTAAATCCACAGAGATGCTTTGTATGGTAATTTCCTTACCTTTATATGGTAATCCTCCTTACCATAATAAAAACTATGGTAAGGAGGATTAAGAAGGTGCAGACTAGGAACACATAGCAATGTTGGAATTCTGTTGTATTTTTGAGGCTTAATTTGGACTACTAGTTCATCTGCTTGTTCTTCCCACCTTTTGTGGATAAAGTTCTATATAAAGCTTGTATGGCTTTAAGCTTCTCAGCTCTTGAGTGCTAGTTAATGCAGCTAGTGAAGCTGCAGGGCAGGGGCTACCAAATTTCCTGACCCTGAGAGCCATTCTCTAAATTATTTAATGTTGCTAATAGCCATATCCTTTTGTAAGTCTCTCTGTGTCCCCTATCTTTTACAGATCAAGACCTTGTACCCCATTGTCCCTATACCCATTGCTGTTCTGAAATAAAGCTAATTTTGGCTAATTACTGCTATTATATTTCATAATAGAGACCTCTAGATTCTACTGAAGAGTAAGGTTTTATTTACTTGTTAATGGGCTCACATATTAATGGTTTTGTGCTTTTTTCTGCTGAAAAATTTTTTCTTCCTGTTTCAGAGATGCATCATGTTTAGATAATGTTGTTCTGGGATTTGCCCGTTCCCACCTCTTCAGCTTGTGCCAATACCAGGTTCAGCAACTAGTGCTCACTCTCCTGCCCTCTCACACCTCTGATTACAAATGCCCTTGAGTTATTCTGCACCTGAACAGATTTTTCTCCCATGTGGTATTGCAGGCAGACCCCTCCTGATTTGAGGTTATCTAATTGTAAATGCTCTCAATCACTCTGGGAACATGCTTTTAGTAGTTTCTTCACCAATCACAAAATTGAAAACAACCCAGCATTAATTGTTACTCTCAGTTTACAAGGGATAACCAAGGTGGATGAAACTTTGCCGATACTGTACACATGTAAGCAAAGAGTACAACCCTTAAATTTGCAGAATGGTGCATGCTTGTTCTTGGGATGAGCCACGTTTATTCCGGCCTTCAGTTCTGTGCAGCATCAGTCTGAACAAACCAGTCAACACCATATTTTCTCCCATCTTCTTGCTTTTAGTGAGCTTTTTGATTATTGATGGAATGGGCCCAGTTGTTTGGAGGGGCAGACCTGGGTCTGTCTCCCTGTGCGCTGGTTTGGCTCATGCATGCCTATGCATTCTTTGGAAAAGCTGAGAGTCCTTGCTGGGCACACAGAGTTTCATTTTGAAATAAACTTTCTGTAATGAGCAAACCCAAGGTGCTTGTTTTCAGTGGTTTAATAGAGCTTAAGTGCCTGGATCAAAAATGTAAGTAAGAAACAATTAAACAAAACTGGGTGTTTTCTTTAGTGTTCTCCAGGGTGCACTCAACAAGCATATTTTGCTGCCTGCAGCCTGTCTGCTACTCTTACAGATACTCTTTTATTTCTCTGCCCATTGTTTTAGTTACTTCATGAATAACAAGAATTTAATTTGCCTCAATCTTAGAGCTGCTGCATTTTTAAGTAATTGCAAGTGATATGGGGCTATCAGAGCTTAGCATATTATAATATGCATTAGCTGCTCCAGCTGGCTCTTGTAAACAACCTCTTTCAGTAATATTTCATTTCTATGTAGCTGGAGGTTCGCCTGAGCATGCAGCATACATATTTCAGCCTTGAACAGTTAAAAGTACACTTGAAAGGCAGAAATTCAGTAAGTTAGTATTGCATATACTGGGCAATGTTAATGTTCCTGTCACACTGAAACAATTTTACAGCCTCTTATTTAAAATTAATTAATGGATTTGAGACTTCAGTTTACATGTAAATAGTCTGATCTGGATTGGACAGCAAACTGTCAGTGCTTACTTAAGAGGTATTTAGGGACCAGGCAAGGATGCAGTCTTTCTCACAAGCTGTTCTCCCTGCGCTCTATTTCTCCTCCCAACTGTGTGTGCAGGGAAACTCTTCTTCATTAGCATCCTTTGGGAAATGATACACTGCTATCCTCAGAATTGGCTTTTCCACATGGTGTGCAGCTTGCTGTTTGTGAAATAAGATGTGGGTGGGTGGGGATGTGGGTGCTTTTTCTTATTACTTTTTATCAACTCATTACATTGTTTTTGCTAAAAGGCTGCTCACATAGTTCTGTTAGGAATTGCTTCTAAAACCAGTCAGCACAGACAGAACTAATACAATGATTTTCCACCTTGTGTGGAATTAAATTAATCAGAGAGGTTTGGGAAGGTCTGAAGCTCTCTGAGCTGCTTGGCCAGTAGAGTGTAGGCCTCTGCATGTGTGTGTGTTTATGTTTGCAGGACAAATTCCTCTCTGATTTCAGTCTAGTCAGATTTGTTGGGTACTTTGCCCCTCCTTCTGGTTATAAAGAAGGGAGTTGGCAGGATTTTCGAGTATTAATGCCAATTATCCTATTAAGTACATGCACCTCTCTGCTCTTAAATAGCTTATTGGCACATTGAGTAAGCTTCTATCAAAGCAATTGAGGACATGAATCACTGCTTTCAGACACCTTTGGGGAACAGCCATAGTACTCACAGCTGGAAATTTGACCTTAAGTAGTTCTTAAAGTACATAAATCATATAGACATAGAAGCTGTAGATGTTTTTACTGTAGTTTTGCAGGATCACAGATTTTATTGTTTGATTTGCTATTGCTCATTTGTTCTTAATGCTTACATGGTGTCTTGACAGAAGCTCTCATTTATTTATAAGCATTAATTAAACTGCTCACCTCTTGCAAGGTAGGTTCAGGTGCTGTACTTGCTTGAAAATTGCTCCTCCTTGGTGTCTTTTTGAGTTGTACCTTTTTCATGTGGCAGACCTGCCCAGGACAGAAGCTGGCATGTGAAGGTCTTACCTGCAGTGGTCTCTTCTCCTTCATTCTCCTACTGCATTAAATCTGAAGTTGACTGGCAACTGGTATTGCCAACATTTTACCTAGACCTCAGAAAAAATGTAGGTGATGTGACAGCCACGTTACTCCCACCACTTGTGTCAGAGTGTCAGGAAATTAAATAAGTTGATGTAGACACAAAAAGTGAGAATACAAGAAAAGCAGTGATATCCACTAAGCAGAAAATGCTGTCAAAGTAAAACCACTTGGGGAAAGAGGGATGTTTTCCCTCTCTTGTCTCTTTGTATTATGATAATCTCAAGAGACACATGATCTGTAAGAAAAAATTGCATGCTTTGACTATATTTATGAGGAAATCAGTGTTGCAGCAGCAGTCTAGTCCTGATCTTTTGTCAGTGCTTATTGTCTGCATGTTTTTGAGACCTAAGCAATATCAGGCAAGTGGTCAGCTGAATAAAGTATTAAAGAGGTCTTTGGTAGTGTAATCTAACCCAGAGGGTTATTGGAAAGATTGATTTTACTCTACTTTTACATCTTGATTTTTTTTTTTTAATTTATATTGTAGTGCTGAGAGAGGGAATACGACTCCTAAGCAAAGATTGATCAGTTACTACTGCTTCAAAATGGATTTGTGGCTTTTTATACTTAAATCCATGACAGTCTCAAAATAAACATTTTGAAATATAAAAAAGAGCAAGGATCGCCTTCTTTGGTAATAGATGAAGCTAAAATGTTCTTTAAATCAATTCAACTCTTATTAAAACCTTTACTTTAACACAGAAGATCCCTTGCTCTCTCATCCTGCACTGCAGAACCCTAATCAAGCTAATGAACAAAACCAAGAGAAGCAGGAGTGAGGGGAGTGGAGCACAAAAAGCTGCCCCAGACTCCTGCAGTATGGCTAGTCTGATGAAGACTAAATCTGTCACCAGCTTCCATTTTAACATGGACCTACATGCCAAGCTTTCTGCTTCTCTATAACTGATGCTCTTAGCAGTGGGAGGTACCCATATTTGACACAAAAAGCAGGTTTTTTTGTCCAGTCTGTACATCCCTATCATTTGCCTTTGCTACCTCTGGTGCTTTTCAAAGAGCAGGCAGGTTGTTGAAGCTCCAGTTCCTGAAAAAAGTTGGATTCTCAGTGCTGTCCACAGCAACCAGCTAATTCAGCCATAATTTAAAAACAGAGACTACTTATCCCACTGCTGCTCACAGTTTTGCAGTTATTCTTGATAGGTCAGCACAAGTGAGTCTTGTTGCAGCAGTTTTAGAAGTTACGAACCTCAGCTCTGGGTCACTGCCATGTAGAGGAATCAGCAGGAAGGTTCAGAGTTGCTGCCCTAGAGCAGTGTCCCGGTCAGAACCAAGCTGGGAACTGGAACCCTGAGGAGCTGGAGGTGTGTGCATGAGCATGTGTTCAGTGATGAGGAGTGGTGACCCCAGGAGCCGAGGAGCTGGGCAGAGAGCTCAGAGACGTGACCTGCTGAATTGCTACTGCAAGATTTGTCAGTTGTTTTCAACCAGTCCTGAGCTAAAAAATGCGAGCAGAATTATCAGAAGTACCCGTGTGATTTGAGAGTTTGTCGCTCAATGAAAGCAATGGCACAGGCTCATATGGGGATGCTGATATGTCTTCACTGGCGGGCTTTGCTCCGTCTCCTCAAAGCAAGTGCTCTTTTAGGAAGGGGCTGCACCATAGCCATGTTAGTAGGCCATTATATCTTGTGTCTCAAAGGGGCTTGTTAGCCTGAGCTCAACACTTTTAACCACGGATACACATTCTTCTGCTCTGTAGTTGATTCACCTCCAGCGAGCTCAAAATATGGGTGAGTGAACTTATGTCTGCACACAAAATAATAAGCAGACAAACCACAGTATCACGTTGGCATATGTATTCGTCTTTGAGACTGTGATGCACTGCTGACTTTAGTAAGAAAAAGTGAAAGCATTAATTTGAGATTCTACTTTTGTACATAGAATATTTTGAATTGAAAATAAGTAACCAAATGAATGGGGCAAGTTATCATAATTCTCATTTTCTGATAAGTCCCTGCTGCTAACTATGCAACCAAAAGTTAATTCTGAAAGTGAGAGACTATTTCCATATTTATTTGTATCTGCCAGCACTAAGACTACTTAAATCTCACTGGAGAGCTAAAAGAACAGGCTGGTGTTTCTTGGCTTTTTAACCAGAAAACTGTTCTCAAAATATTGATTGTCGGAGACCATAGTAATGAGATTCCAAGTAGGAAAGCTAAAGATTCAAACTTTTCTAGTGTCTTTTTAGAACTTTTTAAATCCTTTCTCCAATGATACTGAAGGGGGCTGGAATGCTGTTTAGAAGATTAACAGTGACATTTCTTTTCTTAGCAAACCTTATTATTTTTACTCCGAGTACATTGTCCTATTTATTTCTGTAGGCTTAACCATGGGCAATACACCCCAAAATACTTATTTTTTAAGGAAAATGAAGGTTAATAATTTCAGTGCTTGGCAGTGGGATTCATCAGGAGAAAATCAGCTATGAATTTTATTGGTTTTGAACTGATGACTACGTAAATTCTTAAAAAATACAGTTTGCATTTGGTTTCAGTAAATAAAAGCAGATGTTTTAAATACCTTTGTTACTCTCTGCTTAATTTTCACTTAAAATTTTATTCATGAGAAAAAAAAAAGATGCTATGAAAGAAACGTTTCTCCACCAATGATCTAATATTTTAAGTAAAAAATTTATTGCAACCAGTTTCCAACAAGCTGCTGCTTTTTTTTTGTTTTCAAATTGACTTATTTGCTCTTGATAAAAAAAGGGCACTTATTTTATCTGAATAATAAACCATTGATTGCAAGGGGGAGCACTTTGCAACAAAAGGCATCAGTGATGCTCTTTTCATTACTGGTTTCTTATAACAAATACAGAGAAGTGAGACCTGTACGTACATTTAGATTGTTAATTACTCTCTGTAAAATAACCTTCCCATTTGATGGCTTGTTTCAGCTCCACCTGCGAAACCCCACAGGATTTAGTCATTGTTTCAACCACTTGGATCAGAACAGAAAGGAAAGTTCCCCTCCTGTGAAAAGTTTTCCATTCTTATTGTATTGTATGTCTTTTATTAAAAGCAAAAAAAGGTTTTTAAATGCTGAAAGTCCAAGCTGAGACATCAATTTCTCCTTCTTTACAAAAATGGACTTTAATGAATGGGGTTTATCTGTTTAATCACATTTTCTCATTTAACATGATTACTTTTTTATTTTAGCAGTTTTTTTCTATAGCACAGCATTGATTCGGGGCTGGTTGTCTGAAAATGGACAAAATTAACTTTTAGGATTTCTAAACCTATTGCCATATGATATCCATCTTATTAATGATTCTTCAACTTCATTTTTCACGGCATAAAGATAGTGCGGAGTTGGCTATGAAGACAGACCTCACTCTGAAAGGTGTGCTTGGCCACTGCCTTGGTCTAGCCATGGAAGCTTTGAGAAAGACAGTGTGGAAAGATTTAGGGGCTGGGAGTGAAGAGGGTGTCTCATTGATAAACAGAAGGTAATTCCTGTTGTCTTTTTCATGCCTAATGCTGTGTGACCATCAAAATGAATTAATTTTGAGAATAGCTGATTTTTGACATGGGGAGATCTCTGGGATTGGTTGTTCAAGCAAAGACAGAGTCTTTTGGTTTGGAAATACAATGTATGATCACATCTCAAATGTGTAGATACGTGCTCTCGTTTTCATATTTCAAGGCCCAGATGAGAAAAATAATAGAAGCACAATTAAAAATAGTGTGAGAGATTGTATATGTATGTACCAACAAGCATCAACATACTCACTTTTTTTATTTTTCCTTATGGAAAGTTTGAGCAGGATCTGAATTCTAAGGGAGTTAGTTTTGATTGGCAATATGCATATTATTACCATTTTTTTTATATTGAGTCAAGAACAAGCTATTTATAGGTTAGCCAACAGACTTCCATTTACTGTTAAATGGAAGTAATGAATGCACTTCTCAGCGGCAGGAATGAAGTTAGCAGTTTCTCTGTGGTCTCCCATGACAGGCTGAGGCTGATGAATACCTTGGCATCACTTCAAGGCTAATGTTATAATCCTAATGGTATTTATTCAGGGTCTGATGTTTCAATTGAATATGGCATATATGTCAACATAATGGGGTGATCGGGCAAACATTAAACCTAAAAGTTCATCTTCTCTTTTATCCTGACATTTGGATGATCCTTCATCCATCAGACCCTGCTGTAGTCCTTTGGTAATGCTCTCCACTAGTTTTCCTTGTTTTCCATCTCCACCTGGGCATTTCCAACTTTGCAGCTAGTTTCCCATGCCTAATTTTAAATACATTCTGGAGCCTTTGAGTGTGTAATGTATCTTTCAGTTACTGTGTCTGCTCTATCAGGCTGCTTTAGAACTTGGTACTTTGTCACTTTGGAACGTTTTGTACCTAAAAACACTATCTGAAACAAAACTATTCACTGTCTTGCACAAGTGAATTGCCACAGAGAGCAATTTCTGCCACAACCCTTTGCCACAGTTTTTGTACTAACTTTTTAAGAATTTCTGTTGTATTTTCCAGCTTTAGTTGTTGAAGGATAGAGAGTAGAAAAGCCTATAAATTGTATAATCTTTCAGGATGTCCTCCTTTAAAGCACCTGACTGGGCAGAACTTGGAACGCTATTGCTGAATGCACTCTGAGTGGTGGCTTTGAAATAAAATCAATAATGTACAAAAAAATTAAATTATCATAGTTTAAATGTAGATTAATATTTTGCTGTCAGAAAAGAGAGCAATTATGATGTTGACCACTAAACCCGGAAGAAGCTGGGACCCTAGGGAATACTAAAATATCAGTAGTTAACATAATTCGTTTAAAAAAAAAAAAATAAAATCACAGAGCTCTTTTTATTCTGCTTTAATAAATAATTCTGTTTACAGAAAGTGGCGGTAGATACAGGATTTTCGAAAAATACAAAATGTGTTTTAACCATCACTTGACAGATGGACCATAGAAAGGATTAAAGCAAAGATGTCGGTACAGGTAGAAAAGACACATTTATATAAGCCATTGCTTTGAGTGCAGTTGTGTGAGTCTCAGACTGTAACAGAAGTGAGCTCTAAAATGAAGGTAATTATATTGTTCTAACACTAAAATAAACTATTATACATTTCAGTGTTCAGCACTTTTTCAGAGACCTTTATTTTTCTAAGTTTTATTTTTATAAAGAACAAAGTGCAACTGAATCTCAAATGTTTTCTTAGAGTGAAATGTGACTAGATCTCTTGCATTGAAGGTGGAGAAGAGAGCTTCTCCTAGGCTAGTATATTTCTTGAATTTGCCAAACTCTTTGCTCATTACTTGTCTAGAAAATAATCAGCAGTGATTATTCTGTTCTCAGCTAACTGGTGCTTTATCAAAGCAGCCCTCCCCCCCAAGAAATATTTATGTTGGGGGTCTCTCTCTTTTAAACATTGCAGTTTCGTAAATCACCATTGTTATTCGATTCTGTAGGCCCAGTCCGTCAGAAGTGGAAGATGCTGCCTGATGCAGCTTCCTCTTGTCCCACTATCCATGACAGCGGTCATCCATTTAATTGTGTGAATAAGCTAGGTACTAATTGGTCCTACATTTTTCATAATGAAAAAGGATAGTAAAAGAAACAAGTTTTAGCTCCTTTTGGTACTTGAGAAAGTAGTGGCAATCTTTGGATCTAATTTAATGGCTTCATTATACTTCTAAATAGAATTTGATTTATTAGTAATTGAATTGTGTGTTTCACCAGTTTCTGTCAATATGTCTCTTTGTTACATACTGATTGTGAAAAGCAACAATGTGCTGTACAGAAAATCACAGACTGTAGACAGTATCAGAAGCATAGTCTTTAAAATTATGTATTTCAATTAGACATTAACATCTGGTATGGACTATGAATGCTTATTTCCATACCTGCAGGCTATTTGGTATGAAGAAAACTTAAAGTGTCTGGAGAATTTGTCTGCAGATGGAGTTTAGTGATTTAATTTAATATAGCAATTGTGCAGAATGTGTTGAATTTAGATATAGTGTAAAATTTGTTTGCCATGTAGGTTCTATGTATTTAAAAGCAGTTCATTGCATAAATAATGCTTTCCCCTTCTGTTGATTTTCATAATTGATTGAAAGGTGAAGGAATAATCTTGACAATATTAACATGTCTGGGAAAGGTTTTGTTGAAACCCACCTTAATTTGCAATAACATGCAAGACTTACAAATGACCAAAATGGTTGTCCATGAGGGAAATACATTGTGCAGCAAGCTCATTTTGGTTAAGTTGTACATGAGGAATCTCACATCAAACAGTCAGAGGACAGCAAAGTTTACTCAACCTTCATAATTACTATAATGACCTTGTTTGTTCTGGAGTTTAGTTTTTATTTTAGTTTTCATTCACAGACTTTAAATTAGGAGGTGTTCCTATGCCTTTGCAAAACAACTGTTTTATCTTACCTCTAAGTACTGAAATAGATGACTGAAGAATCTTGAAGTTAAGGGCCATGTTAACAATTTTCCATAGCACCGTTGAAATTTTATGTTCCAGAATGTATGATTCACTTAATTCTGCACTGCTGTCCCTTATAGGGAAAGGTCTTTCTCGGGAAATGAGGACTGGGAACAAGACCTGTGTTTTGTGTCCATGGCTTCTCCTGTCTTAAGTTACAATGTATGTGTTCTCATTTTATTATAGTTCTGTTGTTTTCAGGTAGAGGAAAGGGCTGAAACAAAAAAATGTGTGAGAGAATTTAATTACAAGAATGAAAAGTGATTTTATTCCCGGAAATGCTACATGCTCTGCTTCTTAAGCTGTTTGTTCCTTTTGAGATAATGCTTGTCCTTGCAAAGGATAGCTTCCTTTTTGCATCCACTAATCTCAAGGATGCAGCATGAAGTCACTAGTGCTTCCCCTTCAGCTACTCCAGCAGCATATGAGGAAGGGATTTATCCACGTAAGCTGCAGCCATGCTGAAGATGTGTCACTTATACTTGCAAGACGTTTTCCTTGCTGGTATGAAAAATCATCACATATTGCTGCTGGGAAGGAGAGAGCTGAAGCCATTCTCCTTTAGGTCTTAAACATTCACTGTCTAGATCAGATGTTGTTTGTCAATCTATAGGCATCTGATATAAGGACTTTCAGGGCACCAAAGTGAATGTCTGGAAATCAGATGTATAGCCCATTTTATAGTATTGTATCATCTAGAAGAAATTATACATTGGAATTTATACCTGGTTCCCACTATTCTTGCTTTCTGAGTCTCTATCAGGAAACAAATCCATTCCACTCACAGACTCTTGTAGTTTGCCTGAAAAAAAAGAACAATACAGCACACCCTGTAGTAGGGTCATGAGTTTGTCACTTCTGAAATAATTTGGCTAGGCAGATGAGGTAAATCAAAAAATAAAGTTATCATGAGCATATAGAAATTGCTATGGGTTAGAGAAATTTCTGTGGGACTGGAACAGAAGAAAATGCTTTACTTGAACAGCATCACCTCCATGCAAAACACAGAGATACGGTTTGGAGGGACCAGAGCATATTTTTTCCTGAACATTATCATCCCACCAGCTATGATCTACTTTTACTTCTAGTCAAAAGCAGTGACTTTAAATCTTGCTTCTTAATTGCTCATTTGGCAACACTATCACTGTGATATATTATGCAACCTTTCACTATAATAGTAGTTAATTACACAAATAAATGCTACATCATTAGTGCCTGGTAATAAGGAAATTTTGCCACACTGCTTGAGGACCAGACATGGCTGAGTGACATTGCACTTACCTTGCTAATTTTCTTTGACTACAGAAGAATCTAATAGCAGAAAAGAGGGGTTACACCAGATGGTATTTTTAAAGGTGGGTCTGGGGCTTTTTGCCCTGTGTGCAATCTCTGACATTCGATCCATTTTCGGAGTACTATTTCTTTTCCATTTTTGGCCTTTCTGTCAAGAGAATGAGATGCTCTGATTACTCTGAATGTATTACTGTGTCATGATCAAGCTTTTTCTCAGTGGCCTGCAAATCTTGAACACCACCAAAGCATTGTGGTAACCAAATAGAGAGGCTTACTTGGCTGGCATGATATGAGAGGCTTTGCTTTAACGTGTTCTGCAAGTCAAGCTCACTATGTTCTGCTGACTTTGCGGAGCTGCTGTCAAAGGAAATCAGCATAACTAGATTTGGCCCTTCTCCAGGCCTAAAGCATGTTGCTATTATTTTTGTATTTTCATTATTTTTTTTCCTTTGTTATCTTAAAGTGAGACCTCTATGTCTTTAAGGGTAATAATGGGAAATAAAAGGTACATGTGTCTGTTTTCCTAGTAACATAGAAGGTGCTACCATTTGGCAAATAAGACTCTTAAGCATATTGTTGGGAAATTTAGTATTTTGTTACTGAAAAATATGAAAAAATAATTTGAGCTCTGTTTTTGGTGTTGCTATTTTGTTCCCAGTTACTATAGTTTAGAACAGTGCTAGAAAGAAGCGTTGGCCTTTCTTTGAGGATGAGTACAAACTGTCTCATGCATAGGAAAATAATACATCTTTTGACCTACCTTGTTAAGTTTTCCATAACTGCAAGAAGTAGGAGTAATAGAATTAAGAACTTAAGTCTGGACTCATCATAAGTAGGATGATCCTCCACACTCATAGCACTCTCTCACAGTTCCCTCCCTAGAGTATTGTTCTCTTCACTTCACTCAATACTGTGTGATTCATTCAGCTAATTGGGCAGCTCTAACTAGGTCAGTCAACTCATTCTCTGGATCTGTCTGGAAACAGCAGAGGTAGATATAAGAGTGCAAAGTGAAATATGTCTCATTCTATTAGCTTTATCCCTTGATTTCTCATCTGTTAACACAGAACTGGGCTTCATTTTCTGTCAAACCAAGCGCTGTAAGCCAGAGCCACACATGCACAAGCAAAGAAGTGTTTCAGAGCCATCTTTCATTTTTAACTCCTTCTTGGCATATCACATTTATTGATTAAACAATTGATTAATGAAGAGAAACAGCTGTTCTTTAATCCAGAAATGTAGTATAGTGTTGCCAAAGCAAGTGAAACGCTTCTGAGCAAAACCACTCCATGATCTCTGGATATTGCAATGTAATACTGTCTACAGTAACAGGATGTTAATTAAAGACAAATGATGGTGGAATCATGGACAGCTACTACTCAAAAAAATTGCCTTTTTAGGTTCCAGTTAGCACTGAAGATATTCAGAGTAATTTGCTGTGCCATCAGTGAAATGGCAAACCTGCATCTTGAACATCTGAGAAGAGCAGGAACAGAAAGTTTTATCCCAGCAATGCAGACACAGCTAGATTTTCATTTTGTACACAGAAACTGCTTCTTACATGAAGCAAGAAGCAGCACTGATAGTAAAACATAGTAACACGTTCCTTTGCCTTGACTTGGAGTTTCTAAGGATCCCAAGTTGATAATTTAACAGCTTAATGATGCAAGCAAAGCTAAACTAGCTTAAAAATATCAGAGTTAGGGGATTGATCTGATTCATGACATAAAGATTTTTGGAAAAGATTTGCTCAGCTCAGCAGGGTATGTTAGTGTAGGTGAGGTCTTCCAAAATGGTGCAGACAAATGTAAAGCGTGATTTAACCAGGTTCGAAAATCAATGGGCTTGAGAAACAACTCACTTCACTTTGGAACAACATGCTAGGTAAATGTCCAACACAGTAGTTAATGAGAACTGTAGTTCAGAAATAAATGTTTGATTTACTAGGAGACTTGTCATAAAAAAAAGTCTCATTGACTGTGAGAAGACAAAGAAAAGCAAACAAGAAGAATCCTGTTATATGTCATGATAAATGCAGAACAGGTGCTCAGCAGTCAATGATTAGAATGATTAGTTAAATTATTTTTCTTCTTTTTCTTTTTTTTTTTTTTAATTTCAAATTTTTAGGAGAAATGTTGCAATAAATATCTGTTATTAGTCCCTGGTGTTATATTTGGTCTTGCCCCAGGTATCTTCCAATCCAAACAGGTAGTTTAAAAAGTATCACAAAGGGATGCAGGTCACATATCAAGCCTGTAGCAGAATGAAAATGGGAAAAGGTTTCCTAAATACAACCGAGGGCAGACATTGAAGTTTTACACTGACTTCCCGCTATTGGCAGCAACTATCCATGAGAACAAGACACTGTTAACAAACAAGGGCACACGGCTTCATGATTAGATTATCACTTTGGGAACAGAAGAGATGTAGGAAACATATATTTATCTCCAGGTCTTATAAACTTACACTTTTTTTTTTTCATGTTATGTTAATAAAAGTCTTCAAATTAGACATGAATTGCCTTTCCCTTCCATTGAACCAGAACTATTCCAGAAAAAGAAGTAAGTTGGACACAGATGGTGTTAAATCAATGGCTGTGTGATGAGTAAACAAGTCAATTCTTGCTAATGTTTCATGTCTTGATCTTTTAGATTTCTCCCATTTTGCTGCTCTTGGAGTTTTGAAGTTTCTGTGTTTGCTTTCTTTGTTTGGGGTTTTTTTGTTTGTTTGTTGGGGGGTTGTTTTTTGTTTGGGTTTAGGGTTTTTATGTTTTCTATTCTACCAGTTCTGCTCAGAAACTTCATTAGTGTGTTTAGCGTTTCATTTTAAAGACTGTACTTCTAGCTTCTGTGGTACTGTGCCTCCCCTGAGGGAGTCTGCCTTTCCCAGACTAAATGCAGACTTGTAGCTAGTGTCAGCTTCAGCATCACGAGCAGCTTTGATGGCCTCTGGTTTCCTTCAGCTCCTATAAGGCTGTGCTTTTGTCACCCTCAGGGCTAGTGATGGCTGTGAAGGGTCATGGTTGCTGTAAAACAACTGGCCAGGCAGCTGAGTGCCTGGGGGACAGTAATTTCTCCACAGGATCATTGATCTATGCTGTATGTTAATGTGAGAACGTGCTAAACCTCTGGCTACCAGTAATGAAAAGCTCATTTATGGAATTAGCCAACATAACATACATTTTGCAGCTATAAACCTGGATTTGACTTGAGTCTTGTGGTCCTTTTGTTACTGAAATTCAGCCTGTCTTTTTCATGCGCTGCGTCTGAGTGTTATTAAGGGTGTACCTGTGTATCCACAAGCTTCTGCTTTGGAGAGAAGCACTTGGCAGTCAAAATGTTAAACTTTTTTTCCTATGAAGGCTTGTTTTAAAACCCATGCTAGATGACAAATGAAAACTAGCTTGACTGACCCTAGAAATTTGACATCTCATCTCATATGTCCCTGACCAAGCAGTTAAAGGTCTGCAGATGTTTGGGTAGAGTTTGCCAGTTATATGACCTGCACAACTGATTGTTTCAATAGGTCCTGTGCAAAGATGGGTGCAGTAGTGAGGGGGGAAGAAAGTAGGAGGCGGCAGATCTTCCTCTGTTGTTACAGTGCTGTCAATCCCATGAGTAAATTCACTCCAGTTTTCTAGCTGGTTCACCCTTGCATGAGTTGTTATTCTGTGTCACTGTGATATTTCAGGAGCAAAGTCAAACGTTAAAAATAACTATCTCCTATCATTTATTTTTATAAATTTGTATTATTTTGGGTAGCAACTACTGGCTGACTCAGTTGTTGGCAATGGAAAAGTGTCATTTTCAGTAACTCAGGCCAAGATTTGAACAAGAACGGGGCTATTTGATAAGATGTCAACAAGTGAAGGTTGTAGCCTTGTCAGTGACAACATTACAAGTTCTATAGTGTCCTGTGCAAACTGTCATAAACTTTAAATGGGGGCTTCAACAAGACGAATTGCTTATGTCAAATAAAGTTATGGGTCAGAGCTAGACTTGAATAAATGGAAAGTTCAGTAGGCTCTTACTTTCTGGGGCACTAGATCAATTCAGGTGTTTAATAAATAAAAGATTACAGTCCAGCTTTACTTAAAGAACCTGACTTTGGGATTTGAAGGGATATAAAGACAGGATTTAAGAGGTTCTGTGCATTATGCAGCTTGTCCTTTCAAGTGTGAATATCCTAGATGCCGGAATAGTTGGTTGTGTACTTCTGGATTGGTTAAAAAGTAAGTAAAAAGTTTGTTTTAAAGTGGGCAACGTTGTATACATTTCTAAAGGTAGGAGCCCCAGTGCATCAGCTCTTGAACTGGACTGAACACCTTTGTACTATAAAAGTTTTCTGCTGTTGAGATATTTTCTTTGATGACCCTGCCAATGAATTTTTAAATTTTGGTTTTGATTTGAATGAAAGTCTACATTAAGTTTAAAATTAAAAAGAACATTCATTGTGTTCAAGGATTTCTTCTTCTTTTGAATGGACAGAAATGCTTGCAGTACATGCAGAAGTTAAATACATAAATTCTTGTTTCATGTGTCTGATCTAAACAAAGAAAAACAGTGCAAAAGATCGTGAAAGCCTTCGGCTTTACTGAAAGCAGCTGCAATTCACCCTTCATGTTCTTGAAGATATTGGGTTGATAGCTAAAGCCACCTCAAAAGTGAGTGGAATTGGCCTGAGAGAGTACAGCCAGCACACTGAAAGGAATATGAATCATGTTTTCCTAGAAGTGGAAGTTGTCTTCTCTGAATCTTCCCTGAGCCATGAAAGCTGCAATCTTAGAACCAAGTATTTACCCAGAGGTGTTCTGTGCAAATATAGTCCATGGGATTAGCATCAACTGAAAAAAGGTCAAGAAGCTGATGGAAAAGAGGTGAACATAAGAAGGTGAGCAGTTTTTAGCCAGCACACAGTAGCAATTACAGCCATTCATTTGTAACTGTTCATATCCATACAGATAAAAGCTACTTATTATTTGTCTGTGTTAACAGCTAGGGGGCTTTCATCTTCTTCCTGCCGAGTGAACCATTCTTTTCTGACTCTAGATGTATGGTTTATAACTTCTACTTTGCTCAGGTACTGGAATGTCATCTGATGTGTTTTCTAAAGCATCCTCTTTGCAAAGCTTTTAAAACCTATTTTTATATTTGTTCTTTGATGTAAGAAACTTTTTTTCTCACCTAGTTCATATTACATGAAAGGGAAAAGAATAAAATGTAAGTACAATAATAATTGTCAACTAAGCCAATTTCACAGGAAATGACAGGTTCTTACCATTAAAATAGTGCAAAGGTTTTCCTATAGATTTATAATAAACTCTTTCTACAAATTGATCTTATATTAAAGATTTTACAACTAATACATGTGTTATGTCAGAAAGCAGTCGGACACTTTGAAAGATCTTCATTAAGTTACCATCTCTTTATAAAACAATGATAAAAAAGAGTATTTTATTTCTAAAGGCATTTCATAAAAATGTCCACCTTGCTAAATCTCCTATAGAGAAAGTGTCTAATGTTGAGATAATAGCGACAAACTTCTGTGACAATCACTCTGGATGACAGACAAAAAGTGGAGAATCAGTTGGCAGTGCCTTGGCTAATGCTCCCCGTAGCTGCTATTCATGTTTTGTCTGCTGTGTCTATTCTTGGTTTTCTGTTTTATATACATTGACTTATCATCACTATATCTCTTGAGGTGTCTTTTTTCCTTCAGGTGTTAAAAATCCACATTTGTCCTCGTTTTTGGGCCATACAGAAATAGTCTTGTTGGCTTTCAATTTTACTGTCTGTCAGTCCTAATCTAAAGAATGAATTAATGTTTATAGATCTCTTTGTGCCTTAATGTTTATTGTTGCTTTTTATGATAGAGGACCTGAAATGGTTTACCAATACCTGCCTTTCAAAATAATCTTTTCTAATTATTGATATCCATTCTTTTCATAACAGTGTCCTTAAAGTTGTAGTAGTCCTCAACAGTGCATCGCTACCATAATATGGTGCAATAGTGGAGGCTTATTGTTTGTTTTTTCAGTTGCTGAGATTTTGCATGTGAGGTTATCCAGCCAAGGCCATTAACTCGGCAATCCATATGTGCTTTTTCAGAATGCTGTATTTTTACCGAAATTTGCCTGCAGTATTTAAGCGGCATATACAATATGCTTTCCTTTCTGTGCCTTTCATTAGCAGAGAGAGAGAGAAAAAAAAAAATCAAGTTTTCTTGTTAAAGCTAAGTAGTACTGGAATTTAACAGGGAATTTATGCTACCAAGACGTAGGAGCTAAGTGCCTCCCACAGCCCATGGAAAGAGAGAGGATCACTGCTTTGCTGAACACTGTGTAACCTCATCTTAAGTTAGGTGCTTGTTCTGGACGTTTCTTCTACACTGTAAGTCTTTATGAATTTAACATCCTTAGCCTCTAGTGTTCAAAGCAATTAATTTTCAAATGTTACAAGCTGCAGTGCAACTGTTACACTCAGTCAAAGTATAATTTTTGCCTTTATGTTTGGGGCTGCTCCCAGCCAACTCCAGCAGGTCTGTTACTCTCCTAGCTGCATATTGCAAAAAGCGAGAGAAAACTTCTTTTAGCTGGTTTGCTTCTCAAGTGCCTAAGCAGATACTCAGAGGCTGAGGGAAAAGCAGGAATGCTTGTGGTGCACTTGAGGTGGGCAGGTGAGAATGTCGAAGGTAGGGCCCCTGGAGGGGAAGGCAAGTTGTAAGGGAAAACAAAGAGGGCAACTTGCTGAGAGTAGCAAAACAGCTTTTCAGCTACGATGCCAGCATTTGGAGCCTGACAACTACTGCTGGGGTGAGTGTCATTGTCTACATTGTAGACAATTCCTCCTTAAAATGCAGTTCAGGTGGGGCTGTCCAGATCATTTCACTAGCTGTTTAAGCTCTGAAGACATTTGATCCCAGCTCCAGGTGTGGGGGTGATTATCCTTCCCAATTGCAATGCCAGTAATTTTCTGAGCTTTTAGTGAAGATTTACAGCAGTGCATTTGCAGAAATGAGGCTCAAAAAAGAGCCCATTCCATCATAACTTTTCCTGCCTCCCTGCCCTGCCTAGTGTAAGCTCCAAGCTGTCTAACTCTTTGTAAAATGCCTCAGGCAAGTGAAATCCCAGGAGATGGAACTGCCCAGGTTGAGGTAATACTGACTGCCCAGATTGCCAAATTAGTCTATAATAATTACAACCTTAAACTGGTCTGTTTTCATGGTTAATTTGGCTGGCAGAAAATGAAGAAGCTATTTTTGCAGCATATATGCACCATATGAATATAATTACTTGGAAGCACTGCAGACTCCAGGATTGAATGCTTTTGAAAAAAAGATGTCTAATGAGCATGAGTAGGCCGTGCTGTTTGCAGTTGCCTGGGTAACTGAGATCAGACCTTTACCTGCCTCATTCTGTTACAAGTGGAGGAATAGACACGAATTCTGATATTTGGGCTGCACCCTAAAGTATTTTCTGGAGCTAGGAAAGGTCAGAAAAGATCTTCAAGCCTGCCCATGCTGCATGCATCAGAGAAAATGATCAAGCAATTGATCTCTTGCACAAGAGAGCTGTGTATGACTGGAATAGAAAGGAGCTAGTTCCCTTTGCTGCTGCATCTAATTGCAAATGCTATCCTGCAATGACAAGCACAAGTACAGCATCATTGGTGTCTGCACTGAGTCTGATTGGACTTTCAGAAACAGCTCTGAGCCCTGAGCGTGGGGCTTGCAAAGGTTTTTCCATCCACACAGTCAAGAGGTCTGCAGGACCCTGCTGTGGGAGCCCAGCCATTCGGACCCCCAGCCTGTGCTGCTGAACTGGGCTGACTTTGCAGAGCACTCAGAAATTTCAGTTAATGCAGACAATGCCTATCTGCTTTCACAGTGTTGCTTCCTGCAGGGAACATATCTTCTCTGTGCAATTCAATGAGCTGCTTGAAATTTCTAAATTACTTGTGTCCCAGTAACCTTGGAGATTACATTTCTCCTACTGCTATGACAAAATTGTTGCAACCAAAGTTTAGTGGCTTTTGGCGCATGCTACAGGGCTGATTTCTCTGGATCCTTGAAAAAGGGAGGAAATTTAAAGGTAAAAATGGCACAGTACATTGGTACCTCCTAGACGTGGTAAATAGGAAAGGCAATCCAGTCCCTAATGTTGACATCTATTATATTGCATATGGCTTGTACAAATGCAGAAGAGGGGTATTAGATCATGCAGAGGAGGGATTATCAAAAAATCCCACTTTCACTAACAGGTAGAAAGCATGGGTAACAGTTTTAGGAACTGTTAACTTGAGTTTTACTTTAGCTTGTTCTTAGTTTGGTAGTTTTGACTGAAATAAAGGCTAGAATTTTATTAACTATAAGCATGCTGGCTCTTCCTATGGAGTAGTCAAAATCATTATGCAATAATTATGCCAGAATAGGTTATGCTGCTGGAACTGTAATGGTAAATCTCCCTGTGTTGAAAAGTTCACTGCCTGTCAAATAGCCACAAAGACCCTGAAGTTATTGCTGCCTCTTTCTGTTGCAAGATGTCTCGCAGAGAGTCTTCATAGGTGAGGACTGAGAACGCGAAGTAGACTTTGAAATACTTAATTTTCTAAATGGTGAACAGGAAGGATGAACAGAGAGACTGAGATTTTCTTCTAATTCCATCCACAAGTTTTCAGTTTGCTACTTAGGAATTACTGACTTTCTCTAAAAAATCGAGAGAAATGTAATGCTGAAACATCCTTGTCTGCAGCCTCTCCAAGCTACTCAATCTGTCATTTAACCTGGCATTTTTGTTCAGTGCCATTTTCCAGCTGTATCTGGAAAACTGTGAATGTGTTTTTCAAGTTATTTCAGTCAGAGAGCTCGAGTTCAGTCCTACTGGATAACATGGAAAAAGATGATTTTTTGTTACCCTCAGAAAGATGAACAGTGTCCATGTACGGCATAAATCCACTGAGACACAAACCTTCATGTCAGAAAATCAAATGGGTGTCACTGCTGCCATCTTCCTTTTTACCCAGGCATGTGCAATGGCATTTTGCTTAAAAGGGCCATTACTGAGCCTTATCTTACACTCCTCAGAGCACAAAAAGGTCTGTGCAATAGAGTAGCATGGTTGAATACACTGACAGATGTCCAGGAAAATGAAGTGGCAGCAGCTCCTAAGATTAGCCTGCTTGCACATTTGCTTTCTTTGCTTAGAAGCATCTTCTTGCTCTGGTCTTCTGCAACTGGAGAGCTTGAGAACTAAAAGGACTATTAGGGAGTACAGATTTCATACAGAAAACAAAGGTCAGGAAAGCTGCTGTCACTGTTCTGTACCTTCGTTTTTCATATCTGTTCAGTTTTCTGATCTCTTTGGAGAAAGCAGAAGGGGGTGTATTCTGAATCAGTTTTCTGCAACGTGTTACCTAGAAATGTTGCTGAAACTCAACCTCTTTTCTTTAACTTCCATCTAACCGTATTTTGTGTTGCTGTCAGGTGAATGATGGTCAGTGTATTAAGGTATGATAGAATTCTCCAGAAAATCTTTCTTGCTTGGGAAGGTAGCAGACTGTCAGGAACTTGCTTGAGATGCTGCTCCGGGCTCTGCTGCAAATCTTTCTAGGGGTTTCTCAGCAAGAGCCACACACTCCCAAGAACACTTGAAAATATAGCTTCAGTTATTGTTTCCTAATCCCCTGAAATGCCTGGCAGTAAACTCTGCTGAAATCTGATTCACCACAACCTGTACAGCAGCCAGACAGGCTTACAAATGCCCTGTGAGCTTCCCATGTAGCTCTGAGGCTGACCTGTAGCATCTGGAGCTCATCCACAGCGCAGATTGCCAACCATGCTGAATGCTGCTGCTGCTGTATGACAGAAACTCCAATTCCCTGGGTACTTAGACAGAAGCACCTATCCAGCCATGCTCTCTGAGAGACCTAAGCAGGATTTGACCTTTAGGACACTAGATGGCAAATGCTAATGTAGAGCTTTGTCTGGGGGTTTTGTTTTAACAGTGCCACTAGCAATCTTTTGTTCAAATGTGTTGCTTGGCTACAAGTCATGCTTTCCATTTGAAAGCCCACGTAAAAATTGAAGAAGTTTAAACTGACTTCTCTGCAGTGCTGGCTGCTGAAAGAATATACCACTTTGCAATCAGGCTCCTGGAAAACATCCTATAATGTCTTGCTTCCTTGCCATTTAGCCTGTTCAAAGACTTGTGCCATCCTTTAAATAAAATCTAATAATAAATCGCAGCTGGAATAATTGATGCTGAAAATCACGCAGTGTAACATTCTGTATTTATTGTTTGTCTTTTAGTGGCACAGCCACCATTAATTTTAGTGGACTTGACAGCAGTGCTTCCAAGTAAATGATGCAGCATAACTGCATTATGACTTCTTGCTCTCCTTAACATAACTCTGCCATCACAGGTTTTAAATATGGTGTCTCTCAAAGGAATTGGTTTATTTTCATCAGTGATATGCTGGGCAGTGAGGAAACAAAGTACAGAATATGCTGAGATGGCCATGTCTGGTTTCTGCTTGATTAGCTTGGACTATTCAAGGAGGAGGGGAAAAGATTTCTACCAGGAAATGACAAGTGTTGCACTGCTATAGTTTGAATAGTTCACCCACTATGCCTGAGTGCAGCTGTGATTCTTGTTTGCTGACAATGAAATAACAGCTTTAAAACCCTCAAACTATTTATTTGGCACTTATTAGGGTGTGGGGGGTTAGTTTTGCTTCTAATCCTTATCCTTACTACCAATCATGTAGGAACAACTCACCCCCTGTAATGCAGCTTAGAAACTTAAATTCTAAACTCCCTTCAGAGCTTTGGCATCTGTGTTGCAAAGTGTGCTCTGCTTCTGCCAAAGGGGGACAGAGCTGGGCTGGTTGGATCCCTCGCAGTCTTCTCCCACCAGGCCTGAGGTCACCAATCCTTCATAGAGCTTCACAGATGTGTCATAATAGAAAATGGTTAAACCTCAAAGCTTTCATACATAGTTTTCACATATTTGTTATTTTTTCAGTGAGAAATTCATAGCCTTGATTTTTTTGACCAGTTTTTATCAGTTTTATCAGACCTGAAGTCTGCTTCAAGCTGAGTTGGATCATCTCCTAACCTCAGTATACAATTTCATATTGGCTGTGTCCGGCAGGTCAGTGTTCAATTAAACTCAGAAATTTGGCAGTCTGCTTCAAAAAGGTTGGTTTTAGATAAACTTAATGAAAACTTTGCTGTCAAAGGAATTGCCTTAAAGATGTAGCTAATTGCTGAATCAAAACAAGTATCACACTTTTCTGAATGTTAAATTTTGATTGAGTAAATCCTTGAATCCAACAAAAATGTGCTGAATCATTCTACTATAGCTTAAGTACTTTGTATTGGAAATAATCTAAGTGTCCTACTTCTGATGCAGTAGCTAATTAAAGACATTCTGTTAAGGTTAACAGCCCTAAAAATATGTATTGCACTGGCAATTAAAAATAAGGGCACTCTACCCATAACACGCTACAGTCATATTGCAATCTGGCTGTGGAAATGTTTGCCCTTTAATCTGTACCTTTCTGGAGCATGAATGGATTCTATAGTGCAGAGAGAAGAATACCTGATTTCTTTTCCTATCCTTTTTCTACTACCTTGTCCAATTTCAAGAGGGTCTATTAAAGAGTTGCTTAAAAAGTTTAGTGAATGGAATAAAAGTCTGTAGCTTTCAGTCCATGTCCACCTCTCCCAAAGCACCTGTACCTTGCAGTTTGTACTATGTGTGGCTGGCTTGGTTGTTTAAAGCAAGAGTGGCAATATGAAATTGGGGAGATTTCTAAAGACGTTCATCAGTGTCATCTCTGGACATAGTGCATAGTGGCTATAACACCATAGTGCTATAGTAACAATGGATGGTGCTGGCTTTCCTAGGTTTTCCTGATATTTAGGAAATTGTTAGTTATCCTTTGCTGGATATTTACACCTCCTAAATATAGATATTTAACTTAAAGCACTGACCTGGTAGGCTTATTTTACTAGTCAGTGCACACAATTAGAAAAGACAGGCTTCTTGTATTGTCTTGTATTCTCTCAAATCAGCCTCTGTAGGACTTTCACCTTTTGTTTTAGCTAAAGGAAGATTAGAATCCGAATGTAGGTGTTTTGGCTGTGGGTATATCCCTAGAGCTATTGCAGGCACAGACAAGAATTTCTATCCTTGTCAAACCTCTGGTCTACATGTCTTTGAATTTCTTAAAGAAGTATTTGTGGTGCTTCTGTCCTTGGACATATACAGAGCTTGAGTGGGTGATGCCCTGAGCAACCTGCTCCAACTCTGAAGCTGGCCATGCTCTGGTGGTGGGGGTTGGATCTTTAAGGATTCTGTGTAAACTAAATCTTTATCCCCTGAAGCAGGAAAATTAAGAAGAATACATAAATCTTATATGGTGATAAATGATACAACTGTTATTTTAATCTTAATAGCAGAAAATATGCTCCCAGTGAAATATGTTCCTCGGGTTTTCTCTTCTACCCTTCAAGCTCTAACTGTTCCTTGAAAGGAATCATAGAATAGTTAGGGTTGGAAAGGACCTTAAGATCATCCAGTTGCAACTCCCCTGCCATGGGCAGGGACATCTCACACTAAACCATGTCGCCCAAGGCTCTGTCCAACCTGGCCTTGAACACTGCCAGGGATGGAGCATTCACAACTTCTCTGGGCAACCCATTCCAGTGCCTC